>OX346247.1:65130311-65427811 GCA_947049315.1 Epistrophella euchroma | reverse complement strand
TTTTAAGCTTGTGCCATCCAGTCGTAACTCGTAGGGCTCTATTTTTTATTTTGTTCGGAAAGTGAAAATTTACTCTCTATTTGTAAAGCGGAATGAAATCGATTTCCTCGGATTCCGAAAGTGGAATTTACTTGGATCAAACTGGAGTTAACTTCTGAACATGTTTTTCAGATAAGTTTGAATCAATTGAAAAAAATTTGTTTTTGACATATGTGTCGTTCAATTTAATAGTGAATAATTATCTCTCCATGCAATTGAATTTTGAGATATTAAGGTGGATTTACATGTATCTTCATGCGAGTTCTGCAAAAAATAAGGGATACAAAATATAAAATGTATGTTTGTTGGATAGAGAGAGAAGAACAAAATGCAGAGATCTTGATTATAGGAACGCAGATGAAGATTATAGCGAAGACGTACATGTCCATCTTCATAGTGGTGCTCTTACACACATTCGGTTTTTTGGTATGACTCTATCCCGCTCTACTTTTCTTGATGTTTGCAGATGAAGATACATGTAAATCCATCTTTAGGCTTCTTTTTAAAATGATACATAGAAAAAAAACTTATGACATACTTCACTTTTATTGTAAACAGTTACACAAAAAAATCTCTATAAAAACAAATAACAAACAACAAACAAATAACTCTGTCTCGGCTTAAAGAAAACGTTATATCAACAACTGATATACGTATTTTCTCCGACAGCCAAGCAGCACTAAAATCCCTGGACTCTGCTAATTCTAAAACAGTCCTAAACTGTCGATCATCTCTTATGGAGATGACGCAGCAGTTCAATATTCACCTCTGTTGGGTGCCGGGCCCCAGCGACATTCCAGCGAATTGCAGGGCTGACGAGCTCGCTAAAAGTGGAACAATAATATCTCTTTTCTCAGAGAGGAAAGATATTAGTATACCCATCGCTACACCCAAACTTATGATAAATCAAGAAGCTATAAGATGCACAAACCTTAGGTGGAGCAACATCACCACTTGTATGGCGACTAAACAAATCTGGCCAAAGCTAGATCTGAAACGCACTAAATGTCTGATTTCTTTAAACAGATCGCACATAAGCTCCGTTATAGGCGTTTTAACTGGACACTGTCTTATTGGCAGACACGCTACGCGACTTGGTATCTTTACCAATGACTACTGCAGAAGCTGCATGGATAAGGAGGAGGAGGAAACCGTTCCTCACCTGCTCTGTTCATGTCCTGCTCTATCCCAAAGACGTAAAACCCATTTGGGAGACTTCTACTATAATGATCCAAGTGATCTGGCTAATACTGATATTAGCAATCTTGCACGCTTCATAACGAGCTCCAAATGGTTCAACGAGTAGGGGAAGTATCTCCTAGATCCATGTGATATCACAACTGGTCACTGATTGGCCTACGTGAGTCGGTTCCCGACAGCCACTTCTACCTAACCTAACCCAAGCAAAAAAAAATCCATTCTTAAAAAAAAAAAAAAAATGGAGTCACACACACTATTATAATGAGCGACACATATGTATGTAGGTATAAAATGCTGAAATACTATCGGCCTTATCGAGGTAACCGTCGGAGCGAAATGCTCTCCGATTTTCTACGAATCGGAGACATTTTGCTGATCGGAGAACTACCTCAAAGCAAAATGTTCCCGATTCGTAGGAAATCGGAGAGAATTCCGCTCCGACGGTTACCTCGATAGGGCCGTAAATATGTAATCTGTGCCTACGTTCTGTAACTCTCACATCGAAAAAATCAGTCGAGAAACGCTGAAAAATGGAACAAAACTCATGTATTTTGTTTCAGTTTTCATCGTTTCTCGACCAATTTTATGCATTTGAAACGAAGGCAATGGCTACAAAATAATTTGCATGTAAAAACCAATAACATTCCGTATGTACATCATATTTATCTACATACAGGCTTGAATATATTTGTTTATGTCGTGTTTTCATTGTAAATTATTTGATCTTTTTGCGAAAAGATTTAAAATTTCCCATTTTTTCATGTCTTATTAAAAATATTGTGCGCTGTAGATGAGATCTCAAGACGAAAGATGCGACCTGCCTAGTTTGGGAGATTTGATCTGCATTCATCCATGCATACAGGCTTTTATGTCAAATTGTAAATATCTTTGTTCACTGAATAACAATAAATCTGAGATCGCATTTTAATTCAGAGCATCAAAAGCCATCAAATAAATATAGGCTTTAGTCCAGTAACCGTCTGTATAGAGCTTCCAAAATACAACATACAACATAATACAGTATAGTAACAAAAATATGGTGTTTGGCACAAGATGCATAAAATCACTACAGCCTATATATAGGAATGATAGTCTGTATCCCGCCGTATAAGCGGGAGGGTTAATTTTTCAAAACATACTTAAAATAGAAAAGACTCATCAAATTCCAACAACGAAATCTGAAAAAAACTGTACTTTTTCTTAAAGCCAAGAACTTCATTCTGGCTTTGCATTTCAAGTCACTATGCCTACTATCTGTGGTAGCCGTGGCGTGATGGTTAGTGCGATGGACTGTCATGCCGGAGGTCTAAGGTTCGATCCCCAGCCTCGCCACCTATTTATTTAAAAGAAAAAACGGCTACTGCCTCTTGCGAGGAATTGACAAATCCTCCAAGAGTATCTCCTGTCACAGAAAAGTGCCGCTCGTTAGCCGTTCGGATTCGGCAATAAACTGTAGGTCCCTTCCATTCCTGCAGGCACGCACACAGGAATGGTTGAGAGTTGTAAGTCACTAGGCCCTAGTTCTTCATGAGCTGTTGTGCCATCAAATTTATTTTTTTATGCCCACTATCTGTCGCTCCACCAATTTAACTGACTCCTCGTCACCCTTTTTATTTTAGGTAATAAGTCCCCAACTATCAACGAAAAGAAACAGGAATCTGAAATATCCAAACCTCAGCCTACAACACCTGAAGAAACTGTTGTTTCAACAAAATCCACCCCTGTAAACACACCGAAAGCCGCTGCTGGAGCGACCACAGTAAAAGCTGAAAAAGATCTGCCTAAAGCCATGATTAAACCGAACGTTCTTACCCATGTTATCGAAGGTTTCATAATTCAGGAAGCCAATGAACCATTTGCGGTTACACGCCAACGGTATTCGGACAAGGATCAATCTGATGAACCTCCAAGTAAGTTATTCTTCGATGCTCTATATAGATCTACTCTAAACATGTTTTTTTTTTTTGGTTTACAGAAAAGAAACAAGCTATGGAAGAGTCTATTCCATCTGCCATCTGTCTTCCAGCCGATATGATCGAATGCGAAACTTGCGGAAAGGCTGAACACAAATCCAAACTGAAAAAGAAACGCTTCTGTTCACCAAATTGTGCCCGACAGAGAAAATCATCACTTAGCGAACAGAATTCCGATGTAGCTTCAATGCCCGCCTTGCCGAGTCCGAACGCCGAATTGAATAGCTCAGTTAAATTAGGAATAGAATGTGCGCCAAGCTCTGAGAAACCGCAGCCAATGGATGTTATGAGTTTCCCAACTACAAATAATTTAGTTACACCTACAATTGCCGCCCTGGAAGCTGCTGCGGCGGAGGAACCCCCACAGATGGTAAATTGGACAGTGTCCGATGTTTGTGAATTTATTAAGAGTCTGCCTGGCTGCAGCGACTATGTCGATGACTTCGAACAGCAAGAAATCGATGGACAAGCTCTTCTGCTACTTAAAGAGAACCATTTGGTGAATGCCATGGGCATGAAACTGGGACCGGCACTGAAAATTGTCGCCAAAGTGGAGTCCATGAAAGAAACAACTGGTGCTGAAAAGGAACAGCAATAAACTCCGCCGTCCTGTTATCTGTAAATAAGAAGTAAAAAGTTGTTGTATAGTTTTATTGTTTTTTTTTTTTAATATTTATTCTACTGCTAAACAAAACTATTATAACCGGGATGTAAATAGTATTATAATTGCTCAAGAGATAGAGAGAAGTGTTACTTTCATTTCGATATATTTTTATTCTTAATTTAAAAAAAAATTAGTGTATTTATGATTAATTCAGCTAAATTTGTACGTTAAACTTAGGTTATAAATGCAATGCATTTAAAATGAAAATATTATCATTAGGTATATTATGGTATAATTTCGTAGTTTTTGTAAGACAATGTAAATTTACGAAATTTTAAAAGATAAGAACAGAATTATGTCGTTCAATATTATTATATAAGTTTCATGATAATTATAATTAAGAACTTCAATAAAAAGAAAACAAATGTTTTTCCTTGTTTGTCAATCTTATATACGGTTATTGTGCGAGTTTTTTTTATTTTTTGTCAAAATGCGACGAGAAAACGGTACTTGAATGTGAAAAGTTCGAATCGAAGTTGTTCTTTAAAAAAAACGTTTATCGTAAAATGTAATCGCAACTTAATTGGGGTTATCGGGAACTTCTTTTCCCACGGAACTTTTCGTATGTTCGAGAAATAGGTATCGGGAACATTTTTCGAAATTAAGGAAAAATTCCGAGGGAAAAAAAAAACTATCGTCAACATATGTTTTATGGGAAATTTAATGGTTTTTCCCTCGGAATATTCCTCTGTCATTTAACGAGAGGAATTACATCTGAAATTTCAGATTTCTGAATTTTTGGAGCTTCTGATTGGCCAGTAACTAAAAGTCACTAAAAGTCATCTAACTTTTTATGACAGCTGGCCAATCAAAAGCTCCAAAAATTCAGAAATCTGAAATTTCAGATGTATGGTGAACGCCGCACGGATTGAAAACGGAAGTAGTGATGTAAGTTGCTCTCTACAAAAAAAAATAAAATTAAATTAAAAGGCTTACTTTTTAAGATCGAATTCAAACCAAATTGACGTTTTAATTAACTTATGTCGAATTCCTTTTAAGAAAAAAATCGATTTGTTCAGAAGAAAAAATCGACTTTTCTGGACAAATCCCTTGTATTAAAAGAAAAAATTCGATTCTGTTTAGAAAAAAAATCGAATATTTTAGGTAAAAGGAATTCGACATTAATGAAAAAAACAGAGATATTGCAAATGGATTTACAATAAAACGACCCAAGGAAGATGTTCAAGAATTTTGGAAGAAAGTTGGATCTCAATTGTTTGGGCCCACCGATAAAATCTGTTGCCGAATGGAAAAAATTAAGTGATACATTTTTTTATTGATGATTTTCTTTAGACAAGTTAGTTTAAGGTTTGGCTTTATAAAAAAAAGTTTATAAGGAAAAAAATTTCTAACAACTTGAGACAAAGAAAAGCACCTGGTGGAGGCCCTAACAATAAGTATTAATTCAGTTCGTTGGACGAAATTATCATACGAACTTGTGCAATGAAAGAATCGGTTGAAGGGTGTCCAAATGCTTCTACTTATGGGTTGCCTTCATGCAGCAAAAAAAAATGAAAGTTTGACGTTAATCAAAATAAAAAAACTGAAAAAGAAAATTGCTCATTTTCATCAGCACCCAACCGTTCTCCTGATGTATTAAAGGACAAGTCATTTGAAGAGAACGTTGTAATGGACATGATAATTTGGGTCCGTTCAGAACTAACAATTAAACATTAAGTACAATTTTAAACATTAATCTACTACACTGATATTTTCATTTTATAAATTACGTTCCGTCGTCAGCTAATGAAGGTCGCGATCCCTATACGTTCATTCGATTCACGGGTGACGTAATTTTTATTTGCTCGATCGCTCATCCGTTCACGGGGGATGCGATTCGGTCCCAGTTCAAACTAAAAAGGGTCCTACACACGATAAATGTATTGACAATAATTTTTGTGGATATTTTGTCAATGAAAATTGATGAAAGATTGCCACCACACGTATCAATGATTATTCACCCTTATTCCGAAAGGCGTTTTTCTAAAACGCCAACTGTCGTTTTTAAAGTCGTGTCGTTTTTTTATTGGTATTCCGTAGCTAAAACGCCAGCGTTTTTCTCGCTCTTACATTCCACAATATGATCCACCAAAAAAAACTGATATTTGACATATCAAATTGCTTACAAATTGAATAATTTGGTTTTTTAAAATTATATTTGTGTTAATTCGTTTTAAACATAAGAAAAAACAGAGAAATGTAGAGTGTAGCAGGTTATTTTTCTTGGAGCAGCAGTGACGACGAAGATGAAGAAAGAAAAAAGAAAGATTTGATACTGCAGAGGAGGTGGATTCCATCTAAAGCAATTCCTTTTCCATCCATAATTTTTCTCAGAACCTCTTTAAAATTTTTCGCGAGGTGCTCAATTAGGGTGGAGCGTCAATGTATGAAGAAAAAAACAAAGTTGTTGAATCAGTTTCTTCGAATACCTCCAGTTTGTTCATTTAAACGATTAGAATAATTTGACATAAAGAAAAAATTATTTGGATACAATCTTTAGCCCTCTACCTCCGCTCTAAGCTATGAAAAAGGGTGTTTTTTCATTAAATTCTAAACTTGCTTTGAGTTGAGGAAGAGGACTAAAGATTTTATCCAAACAATTATATTTTTGATGTCAAATTATTCTAATCATTTAAATGCAACAAACTGAATGTATTCGAAACTGCTCCATACTTTGACTCTCCACCCTAGTGCTCATTTCCCTCCACGAGCTCTACCAGTTGTCGCATTTGAATTTGGGTTGTTATTTTCACCCTAAACAAAGAATTTTAAATTATAAAAACTAAAATAAGTTTTAAAAAATCTTACATTTTTACTCATGTCGTCAACAAATTTCTCGACGACAGATTTCGACGTTTTTATAGACGTTTTTCTTATGGAAACGACTAACGGAATACAGAAAAAAATACAGTGAACGCGTTTTACCAGAGAGAATCGACAAATTGACGATTATTTGGCGTTTAAGGCCAGGCGCGCACATGCAACTAAACAGTTTGGTTTCGATTTTGAGTACTATAGGATTATTGGTGGATTTACATGTATCTTCATGCGAGTTCTGCAAAAAATAAGAAATACAAAATACAAAATGTATGTTTGTTGGATAGAGAGAGAAGAACAAAATGCAGAGATCTTGATTATAGGAACGCAGATGAAGATTATAGCGAAGACGAACATGTTCATCTTCATAGTGGTGCTCTTTCACACATTCGGTTTTTTGGTATGACTCTATCCCGCTCTACTTTTCTTGATGTTTGCAGATGCAGATACATGTAAATCCATCATATATGAGAGTCCGCGCACATAAACCGCCGCGCACTCCTATATAAGCCCATTGTGCACAAAATCGAAACCAAACTGTTTAGTTGCATGTGCGCGCCTGGCCTAACGCTTTACGTAATACCAAGTTCACACTGTCGTTTATTTTTTTTTTCTATTTTCTAATCTTTAATTTTCTTTGTTTTTCCTTTTATGTTCTCTCGAATTTATAGTTCGATCATCCAGCTTTGACAATAAATAAGGGCTTTTCTTTTTGCGATTTTAAAAACTTCATAACATGAATCCAAGCAACCAACACTTTTAAGCAATGATAACAAACTTCTTCAATTCTTTTTCGTTCCAGGAAATTATTCTGTTTTTGATTTTGAGCTTTGTAACAGAATAAATATAAAATTATAAAAAAAAAAATAACATTAATTGTATTTACAAATACATACATAATGCTTTTAAAATTTTAAATGAACACAAACTCAAATTTCAAAAAACACTGTCCTACAAAATTCTGCAAATAATAAAAAAAAGTTTATTTTTTTTGTTTTTTAATTTTCCAACTTATTTTTTTGTTATTCGCAGAACTTTGCATAACAGAATTTTGAAAGCAGAATATTGATAGTAAAATTTTGAAAAGCAGATTTTTGTAAGCAGAATTTTGACCCCAACCGTTGTAATGCGTAGATAATATTCATTGCCAGTTGTACAATCGTGGTTTAAATCTTGATCCGTGGTTCAGGAATTTTAACTAGCCGATTTCGGCGGGTTAAAGTCAAAATGTCAAAGTTCATTTAAATAAACAAGAATTAAATTAGACTAAAATTGGTAATTTTGGGAATTCAACGAACATCGGACATTAAATTTATCTTTTCGCCCTGACATCTAGGAGCGGTTCATGAAGAGTAAAGACAAACAGTAACAAAATATTTTTACAGTACGGTCGTAGAGTATCTAGTTTGGGATAAGTTTGCGCACTTTTGACTTTGATTCAAAGTTTAATTGAAGAAATTTTAATTGGATTGTAAAGATATCTTCACTTTTTGCTTACTCATAAACAATTAAAAAATAATCAATATCGACAAATTTATTGGGTGAGTGTAAGCAGTCTATGGCTTAAGGCCGCACAGGGTCTTAGATCAACGTTTTTAAAATTAAATAAAGTTTAAAGCCCAGTTTTTATATTAAACTATTTTAACAATCCATAAATAAATATTATTTCGCATTAAACAAAAAAAAATATATTTCAAAGAAACTACTTTAATAAATTGAACTTTAACACGTCAAACATTTCAGTTAAATTTAACTATAAAATTAAATTAAGCAGAAATCTATAAAGTTTTCATGTGCAGACTTGCCCTCAAAATGATTGCGCACATTAACCCAAAACGAAGATTTTTTCTATTTTTGCTAAAATTTAAACAAATCGATTATAAAAAGAATACAATTTTTATGGAATTATTATGCTATATAATGTTTGCATCAAATTTAAACTAAAATTGTGTATTTAAGGATTTTAGTGGCCTAATTCTTTAAATATATACAACACGGTTTGAAAATTACGAAAAATTATAAGAAAAGTAAAGTTTTTTAATTGTCTCTCATCAGCACATTAAATTAAATATCTGCTTAACTACAAACTGTTATCGAGGGTTGAAAACCTCCTTGATTGTGCATTTTCACAAATTGGAACTTCACCCCTCTCCCCTTTTTCGTTTCGTTGAAGGTATTTGCTTTTTTATGCAATAAATAATTATAAATAATTTTTGTTTTGTTTTTTTTTCTTAAGATTGGGTGAATAATCAATTTTTTGACTTAAGTTCGATAGTAAATTACATAAAAACAAGTTAGCTTCAACACCGCATAAACGTGGTACTAGATAATGTTGAAAATCCAACAAAAATTTGGTTACGTTTGCAAAAACACCCCGTACCCCGTAGGTACAGCCATGATTTCGAACTTTTGGTCCGCTGGCTGGTTATATGAAAGGTACAAGAGATTTTAAGGAGATTTAAAGAAAACGTCAAAAAAATCTCCAGCAACTAGTATCTTCGTGTGAAAGGGGACCAAAGACTAATGTCGTTTTTCTTTCGCAAATAGGGATTTTGATCCCGGATCACGAATTTTCTTGGCAAAAGAAACGCAGATTGGATTTGTTTTTTGTTTGGGATGTCAAATTTAATTTTGTGAAAAATAATTTTAATTTAATAAAGCAAAAAATAATTTTGATAGGCAAAGAATCAAAAACGGAATGCAAATGAAAAAGAAAATCACAGAATCACACAAAAGCACAAAATGGCGTTTTATAAATAGTGTGCACACACACTGTGCGTGTTTCATGTAGGTGTAAATCTCTCTTTTATTCGGGATCAGAGATTTTGATCCCGAATTTTCAGGGATTGATTTTTTTTTGGTTGAAAGAAATGCAAAAACTTGTCCGGGATCAAAATCCCTCACAGGGATCAATTTTTTTTGGCTGAAAGAAAAACGACATAAATTTAAAATACAACCGTTGCGTTGGTTGAAAGATTTTTCCTATTCCAACACCTTTTTTTTTCGATGTGTAAACAAATGACACAGAAAAAACCTCGATTTTATAACTAATTGCCCAAAGAGCTACAATTTCTTAGGCGGTTTCGAAATTCTTCCTGATGGAGCTTGATCACATAAATATTGGACTCAATAAAGTGAACAATTAGATTTTTCCTAAAGATTACGGATAAATCGTAATTAGTTTATTGAAAAAAGACTGTATGAATGAAATACAGTGTATCCTCATATTCGCATGTTCCATCAATGAAAATCATGGCTGAGTTCCAAAATGTGTCAGGTGCGCATTTGCTGCAAACTCAAAGTCATATGTAAGTTCCAAAACGCAAATGAAAAATTTATGATAATGTAGCAATACCAGTTCCAAAATGTATCTAAAGTCTATGATGCGCAATAACTGCGCATCAAAAAATGTTCGGCTGCTTTCATTAAAAATATTTTTTTAAAGAACAAAATCGCCTGAGAAGTCATTAAAACATTTGTGTTGTTTATTTTGCGTTCCGAAGCGTCAAACTAGGTAAATTTTTAAAAAAACATCAATTTTGCGTTGCTGATGCGTATGAAAAATGTATTACTTACTACCGCATCAAAACATTTTTTTTTTTTGCATTTCGTTGACACAAACCTTGTGTCTTGTCAAATAATTCCGCATCATTGGTTTCTAGATCTTTCTTCAGTAAGTACCCATATTTTTTCATAAAGTAGGTTCCCAGTCAAAATGTTCAATATCCTTTAACGCTGAATCTCACTGACCTAAGTAGTGGGCCTTTAAAACTTATTGAATAGAACTACCTTTAAAGGCAGTATTACATTGTCATATTTATATGACCAATGCTAGTCATATAAAATATGGCAAAATAATTGTATATATGACAAGTAGTAGGGGAACACGGGGCATAACGAGCCCCTTGAGGATTATCATTAGTAAAAACTGCAAAAATGTATTAAGAATTTTTGAAGAACTTTTATTAAGCCTTAACTACATAAGCCAAAAAAGTGCAAAAGTACAAAAGTGAAAATTTTTAAACTCATTTTGGGATAGTTTTGGTCACTGGAAAATGTATAAAAATGATGCAGAAAGCTTAGATTTTGGTTTTAAAAGAATTACATTTTTTTTCACAAAACATTTGCGCTGGCGGGAAAAAAAATATTTTTACTTTTGTAATTTTGCAAAAAGTGGCTTATGTAGTTAAGGCTTTAGAAAGAAAATTTATTAAGGAATAAGTATAAGAAAGAAAGTTTTTAAAAAATTAACTATTTAGTATATTTTTTTTGCTTTGAAAAAGTTATTAAATTTGCCCATTGCCCCGGTGCTGAGGCATAATGGGCATATGTGGGGTATAATGGGCACGAAGCTAAATTGAACTGCAATGCGAGCATGTTTCGTTCGATTCCTCAACATTAGCCTCTCCCAGCACAAGAAAAATTATACCACTTGCAATAAGCTCTGCAGGAACAGGAAACCCATCTATCTGTGGACTGGAACTATAAATACCCATAATACAATAACTTCTCGTCTTCTGAATTTGCGTCCTTTCTGTTTTTCTCAAATTTTGCTATGGGACGTGATTAAAACTTAAACCCTATAGCTAAAGCACATTATTTTTGCTTCATTCTTGTCACATGGTCTTCCTGTCATAATTGCGAAACATCTGAGAAAATATATAACATACTGGTAAAATCTATACTATTATATAAAAGAGTAACTTTTTGTGTTTGTCAGTTTGGCTGTATGTATGCACTAAACTCACAAACAAACAAAAAAACTCTTTTAAAAAAAAAATATACTACAAATTTCACTTATCTGGTATGCTATAGGATACAGCAGAAAAGAAAATTTTTGTTAAATACAGAATAATAAACAAATTAAAAACTTACCACAAAAAAAATCGTATATACCTACATATGTATTTTTATTTTAATAGGTAGGTACCTACTTTATTTTAGGTAGTACAAGTGGTAAAATTTTTTTGGTGTTGATAAGTGATGGGTGGGTGGTAAAAAACGTATTCTGGTTTTTTGGCACGGAATTATTCTTCATAGACGGCAATAACCGTTGCTAGGAAAAAATGCTTCGTTTTAAGAATATGGTAGGTATATGGTAGAGAAGAAGAAAAAATTTTACATTTCATTGATAAATTATTAATTTCTTTGTCAAGTGGTTACTAACAAAATTCACGGTTGTTCGTTCCTTAGGGGGTAATGGGAGGTAGGTATAACATAACATACAAATAGTCTGATTTTCAAAGTTGTCTTAATATTACATTATAGGCAGGCAGGTAGGTACATAATTAGGTGCATTACATTTTTATTCAAATGCAAGCCCACACAACCCGCACACATAATTTTAGGAAAATAATTGTCAATGTTCATTGATACGTGTGGGAGGCTTATTTTCAAGTGCTGATTTTAAATCATCTTTTTGGTCGATATTTGGTTGTCATAAGATTTTACTAAAGAAGACCCGGGCAACGCCGGGTTTTATCGGCTAGTCATATATAAATAGATACTAAAAATATGAAAGGGACAAAATGGGCACCATTTAAAAAATAAGTTAAAAACTTAACCTCATTTGAAAAATAAATTTATGTATATAAACTTATTTACATATCTTGGTATCAAATAAAGAGAATCCAATATTCAAGTGACCAGTTACTCGAAAAGTAGTAGCCGTGGCCTGATGGTTAGTGCGATGGACTGTCATGCCGGAGGTCTAAGGTTCGAGCCCCAGCCTCCGCCACCTATTTATTTAAAAGAAAAAAACGGCTACTGCCTCTTGCGAGGAATTGACAAATCCTCCAAGAGTATCTCCTGTCACAGAAAAGTGCCGCTCATTAGCCGTTCGGATTCGGCAATAAACTGTAGGTCCCCTCCATTCCTACAGACACGCACACAGGAATGGTTGAGAGTTGTAAGTCACTAGGCCCAAGTTCTTCATGAGCTGTTGTGCCATAAAATTTATATTTTTTTAGTTACTCGAAAAATGCACTTGAAAAAACCTCAAAATAATTAAAACACTATCGAAAATTTTGTTTCATTTAAAACGAAAAACAACTGCGATTTTTATTCAAAAAAGGGGTTTCCCCTAATAGCGAGCCATGTATTGAAACTGGAAGATTGCATTTCGGAGCTGACCCTTTATTCGAAATAGGAATACAAAGGGGGCCTTAATTGCCCCGGGTTCCCCTATGTATTTGACTGTGCCATATAAGTATGCTCACAAGCTTTTTCTGTCAATTTTCTGTCAATTTTCGTTTACAAATATGACACACTAGCTACGAAAAATAAAATATTTAAAAATTGATATAAATTTGACCAATCACGTTTCATTAGGCCAGTCTTACTTACTTACTTACGAAGAAAAAATCTTTTTTTTTTTCGTGGGACAAAAAATCTCACCTGAGCACTGAGATATTTTGCTGAGATATGTGAGATGAAAATTTTTTGGATTCATTTCTCAGTTTTCTTTCTCAGCCAAAACAGCTGTTCTTTTGACAATCAAATTTAAATTTTTTTGTGGTGCGCAAGTGCAAAAGTGGACGGAATGTTAATAAAAACTAAAATAAATTGATATTTTTATTATTTCTCATTCATTTCAATAAGTTTTCTGCTTCAAAAATTAAAAATTTTAAGCAAAAGTTGAAAGTGATTTTTTAGAATTTCAGTACGAGAATTATAAAACCTGAGTTTTTTACAATTGAGCGGAGAATGTTGTCCCACGAAATGATTTCGCCTCCGTCAAATTGACATTAAGCGCTCACTGAGATTTTTTCTCCGTGGGACTGGCCTATTAAATCCTATATTTTTTTAAAATTCAAAATAATTCATGATTGTCATATGGAGTCATATATATTTAGCCAGTTCAGGTTTCTCAAGCTCACTGAGATCTCAGAGATCTCAGCAATCTCAGAAATCTGAACGTAATTCCTCAGTGAGATTCCTCACTTTTGCTGTCAAAAAACTGAGACTGATATTTTTTGGATTCGCTTGCTCAATTATTTTTTGTCGCAGTTGATTAATTAATAAAAAAGAGATGGAAATTGTTTTTGACTTCTAGTGGAGAAATTTTGTTCAGGTTTCTCCTTCTGCTCAGTGGAGCTGACGGAGCTTGCTCAATGAGATCTCAGTGAGATCTTAGAAACGTGAACTGGCTAATTTTGTCATATAAATTTGACTATGACACTTACATATATGACTGTTTTGAGCCATTTGGCAAACTTGTTACATATATTTGACAATGTAATACTGCCTTAGCTCAAGCTTGGAAAGAACACGTTTAACCGTATCCCTTCCTTTCCATCAGTGTTAATTGGTCAGTTTATATTTTAGAGCGATCAGTAATTTTCCTCCCGCACATTGATATAGCAGGAGCATTAAATATAAACAAGATTTCTCAAAAAAACTTGCTTTTCCTTTCTTTCTAATTTGATTCCTGCGACAGAAAATAATTGAGCAACAAATACAAAAAAACCTTCCTCAGTTTTTTGACAGCAAAATTGAGAAATTTTTGTGAGGAATTGTGTTTATATTTTTGAGAATACGGGTTCCTCCGAGATCTCTGAACGAGATCCTTGGAAGATGAGGATGGACATATGCTACTTTTGTTTCCAAAACCTACAACAGTTTACCAAAAAATAGTTGAAATATATAAAAAACAGTAATAAATTGTTTAAAATGTCAAATATTCAAATATAAAAATATACAAAAATATTTTACAATCATAAAGTTATTTAAACATATGCGAAGCAAGGCGAGTACGGTCTGCTAGTTTGAAATATCTTGCGACTTCAAAAATGTCTTGAACAGACGTCGTGTGTTCATTATAGATCGGGCAGGGGCAATAATAAATTTCCACCCATCAATATAAAGAAAATTTTACTTGCTTTTTTTTTAAAGTGTGCGAATTGGTTTAAAATTTCGATTAAATTTTATCCGAGATTAAAATTTGACATTTCTACATACAGATTCACCTCGCACTAGTGTCAAAAATTAATCTTCGGATAAAATTTAACGCGATTTTAACCCAATTCGCACACGGCCTAGGTGTCATTAAAACTAGCACAAAAGCTACAGCCTCTTATTATTATTAACTACTTTATATGAAAAAGAAGAAAATTTTAACAAGAAAACGACGAAATGTCCTCTGTGTAAAAAAAAATAGAAACGACAATGCCGAAAAAGAGGACTATCCTCTCAAAAGAAGATGGATAGTCACCGTAATTATGGAACACCCTGTCTGTAAACAACTACTGGCACAAAAACACTTTTAAACATGCAAGTTTGTATAATGTACAAATATTTTTATTTTTAATCAAAAATTAAAACCTTATCCTCTATAAAGAGCATTTGGTCTTATAACTTGTACATGTCTGGCACGCGGAATAACTCTTACTACTTGAGGGCGTGCAACTTGCACTAATCGAGGCCGTACAGCTTGGACACGAGGTCGGGCGACACTTATTAATCGTGGTTGCGCTACTCGAACGAGACGTGGCTGGGCCACTTGTACAAGGCGAGGCCGAGCGACTTGTACAACCTGGGCACGAGGAGCAGCATATTGAGATGCACTAGCCATGGCGATCAAAAGAACCAACACGATGGAAACAAACTGAAATTAATAATTAATAATATAAAACAAACAAAATTTTATTTATCCTTACATGAAATACTTTCATATTGATGTGTTTTGTTATTAGATTGTTTATTTAAACTGATTATGAATTCTATATTTGATTCAGTATTTATACCAACAACTCAAATTAACCCCCCTGTTTACTTTACCTAGCCTTAATAATTCAAGTAAATCGATTTAATAAAATTTATTGGCAGCGGTCTTAACTTATAAATATTTTGTTTTGTCTTTAAGAACTTGTATTTAATTAGATGAAACAATCGGGTCGATGATGCGACCATCAACCCCATTATTAATAATTTATTATGTAGCACTAAGGTGGTTTTGCATCGTATTTTGTTTATTTTTGAAAATTCCAAACACTTAGGTATACATATGAAGGTACAGCCAATTTTATTTTATTGTTATGTATATGAAGGACTAAAATGGACAGTTTTGGACCACTAAATGAAGGTAATTAGCGTTATTGTGAGATTCGCCCGTAAAATATTTCATGGTCCGAAAATTTCCCTTATTGTGAAGATTAATTTCAGGCAGAATGTAAACGTCTATAAAGCTAGCACATACACATTAGCATAATCAATTGAAGCCATAACTAGAATTTTGTGTTTTTTTTTGTGCTATTTTTGTGTGGAAGTCTCGATTTTTGTGCTAGCATAGTTTTTTGTTTTTTCATGACTTATGAATGGCACTCTCGTGATCTAGAAAGTGCCACCTTTCCATATTATTGAGGGTTCTCATTTTGTATTATGCGATACATGGATGGAAAGGTGACACTTTCTACATCACCAGAGTGCCATTCATAAGTAACAAAAAGGTTTTGTTTGCAGAGATATTGGCATCCAAACACCTTTAGGCCCATCGCCCACTAGGCAACTTTTTGTTGCTAGCCCCAGCAACTTTTTGTTGCTCCCAATCCAATTACATTAGCTTATATGGGAGAGCGCCCACTAGGCAACTTTTTGTTGCTCGGAGTTGCTCGCGGAACTTTTTTTCCGGCAACTTTTTGTTGCTGGCATCCTTGATGTCAAAATGGCGTTTCCGCTTAGCATTGTGGATGCCAAAATGGCGTGCATTTCCTTTTTACTCTCTGTCATTTTGGCCAATTTCTGGAAATGGAATGTGCTTTAATTTTTTTCAACAATGTGAGTACCTACACATTATAATAATAAATAATTTAATATTTTATAATTATAAATATTAATTTATTTCGCATTGCCAGCTTACGATCACACATAGCCAGACAACCGGAAAACAGCCATCACAAAAAAAATATGGCGACAAAAGTCAAAGTTTAGTCCCACAAAGTTGCTCGGAAATTGCCTAGTGGGCGATGGCAAGCAACTTTTGTTGCCGGCTACTCCGAGCAACAAAAAGTTGCGCAACTAAAAGTTGCCTAATGGGCGATGGGCCTTAGGATTGCATATCGAAATAAATTAATTTCACGACTTTTTATGAAATGCTAAAGTGTTTGGATGCCAATATCTCTGCAACAAAACCTTTTTATTACTTATAAATGGCACTCTCGTGATCTAGAAAGTGCCACCTTTCCATCTATGTATCGCATGATACAAAATGAGAACCCTCAAAAATTTCGATTTTTCATCTGGCGATACTAGTCCAGTCAACGAAGGAAAAATAAATGAAATAAATCGTGTAGTCTAGGTTATTTTTTTAAGTGGTAGGGGTGACCCTCAAGTCTAACATACCAAAAGTCCCCAGCCCAGGGCCGCGAGCTTAAGCCTGGAGAGGGGGTTAAATGTCCCCTTTTTTAGTTTTTCGCGAATATTTCGAAAACCAAGGGCTTAACTGAAAAAGTCTTAACCAAGGAATTAAAGTAAATTAAATTTCCTACAAAAAATGTTAAATTTATATTTTCGCTTGGAGCAACACTAAGGATGATGCGGGGTGGAGAAATGTCAAGAAATCTAAAAAATCGGATATTAGCCTACAAAATTTAGTATTTATAGATCAATTTTATCTAGAAATAACAGAAAAAATAAGTATATTCAAAATTATTTCATTGATGATTTGGAAGGGAGTTTATGGGGTTAAAACAGGTGGCGAGGGTTAGAATTTCCTAATTTAATTTATTTGCTACAGTGTTTGCATTCACTATGAAAAATACTGTTTCTTTAAAGGTAAAAAGTATAATGGATTTTTCCAAGTTACTGACCATGACTTTGTAAAATAATTTTCAGACATGTACTAAGAAAAAAATCGTTTAGGATAGGGGGGTCTATGCCCCCCCGTTTATAAGGCAGGGACCATTTTCTAAAGCATTGACGTAAAGTGCATTAATAATTATTTAAAATCAATGGAAGTACCTATAATACAACACTATAGGTTTTTGAAAATCCAAGGACCTATTTTTTTATTTTGTTGATAAAACTAGTTTTTTTTATTATACAGGTTATAAAAAAATTGAACTTAAATTTAAAGTTTTAAAAAAAAAATTAATAATGATTTTATTTTCAAATTTTTTTGTATTTAAGTGCTAAATTTTAGTTCAGTATTTATGGCCGTTGTTAATTCTTAGTCGAACGCTAAAAACTAGATAGCTGTAGGTCTTTCACTTTTTGAAAAAATCAAAAATTATGGAAACTACTACTTTTTTAGAAAATGTTTTCTCTTGTAAAACTGTCACTTTGCCAACGAAGGAAAAATCATGTAGTCTGGATTATTTTTTCATAAGTTAGGAGTGATGCTCAGGTATAATATACTGAAAGTCCCCAGTCCAGAGCCGCGAGCTTTAGACAGGAGGGGGGTAAAGGTTCTTTAGAAAAAATTTCTAAGAAAGTAGTAGTGTTCATAATTTTTGTTTTTCTTAAAAACTGAAAGACCTACAGCTATCTAGTTTTGAGCGTTCGACTAAGAATTAACAACGGCCATAAATACTGAACTAAAATTTAGCACTTAGTTACAAAAAATTTTGAAAATAAAATCATTATAAATTTTTTTTTTCAAAACTTTAAATTTAAGTTCAATTTTTTTATAACCTGTATAATAAAAAAAAATTGTTTTATCAACAAAATAAAAGAATAGGTCCTTGGATTTTCAAAAACCTATAGTGTTGTATTATAGGTACTTCTATTGATTTTAAATAATTATTAATGCACTTTACGTCAATGCTTTAGAAAATGGTCCCTCCCTTATAAACGGGGGGGCATAGACCCCCCTATCCTAAACGATTTTTTTCTTAGTACATGTCTGAAAATTATTTTACAAAGTCATGGTCACTAACTTGGAAAAATCTATTATACTTTTTACCTTTAAAGAAACAGTATTTTTCATAGTGAATGCAAACACTGTAGCAAATATATTAAATTAGGAAATTCTAACCCTCGCCACCTGTTTTAACCCCATAAACTCCCTTCCAAATCATCAATGAAATAATTTTGAATACATATACTTATTTTTTCTGTTATTTCTAACTAAAATTGATCTATAAATACTAAATTTTGTAGGCTAATATCCGATTTTTTAGATTTCTTGACATTTCTCCACCACGCATCATCCTTAGTGTTGCTCAAAGCGAAAATATAAATATAACATTTTTTGTAGGAAATTTAATTTACTTTAATTCCTTGGTTCAGACTTTTTCAGTTGAGCCCTTGGTTTTCGAAATATTCGCGAAAAACTAAAAAAAGGGATCTTAACCCCCTCTCCAGGCTTAAGCTCGCGGCCCTGGGCTGGGGACTTTTGGTATGTTAGACCTGAGGAGCACCCCTACCACTTAAAAAAATAACCCAGACTACACGGTTTATTTCATCTATTTTATGATTTTAGGTCTTCGTTGACTGGACTATACAATTGATAGAAGTGAGTTAAAAAGATAAATAATTTTTTTTTTGTTTTTTCAAAATTGTAATTGTGCAATTTTACCTAGGACGTGGTAACGCTGGTCAGTTTCAATTAAACTTGAAATGATTTATTATGCATACTACTGCATCGCGATAAGAGCTTTTACATGCGATAGACTTATGCAATACGCTGCAACCAAACTGATGCAAACGTCCTATCTTCCCTGTACTGACAAGAATTATTGGACAAACTTTAGTTATGGTTTCAATTGATTATGCTAATGTGTATGTGTTAGCTTTATAGACGTCAAAAATAACGGTACCTTCGATAGAAATGTTATAAAACCGTTACAGAAAATATAAATTTTATCGAAACCAACTTTTACGATTTTTATTAAAATTGTTTGAAATACTAAGTACGGTCTATGATCTACCAAAAACAAAATTTACATTAAGCCATTATTAACATCAGTACCTCCTTATGTGTGTAACCGAAATAAATTAAAAATTTTATACAAAATCTTCTTAAAAGTTGAAATCATACTGCATATCAAAATTTTCAAAAAAATATATTTTGCATTTAAAAAAAAAATCAATTTTTTTGTTTTTTGAAAATTCGATATTTCAACGGGTAGATATTTTTTTTTTAATTTAATTTTTAATTCAACATAAATAAATACTACAAAACTGTGCACCAAGTTTTTTTTTCTTAAAAATTTTTACAAAATTTTATATAGGTATAAAAAATTTAAATAAATCTACTGCCGGCGGGTTGGGGTCGAAATACTGTAGGGTCAAAATACTGTTTTTAAAATACTGTATTTCAAAATACTGTAATTCAAAATTCAAAATTCTGTATGGTCAAAATTCTGTATGAGTAAAATTCTGTATTTCAATATTCTGCTTTTCAAAATTCTGTATTTTAAAAAAAAATTGTTATGTAAAACAAACAAACAAAATATAATAAATATCCCCAAAATTGGAGAAATTACCCCATTTTCAAAATGAAAAAAATGACTCCAACTAAATGAAAAAAAGCCATTTTTCATACTGAAATTTAACCGAAAAATTAAAAAATGAAAAGAAGCCCTAAAACAATGAAAAATGACGCCAATTCATAAAATATTATCAATTTTTTGTTATTGTTGCTTTTATAATAAAAATTTGAGGAAAATTTTCATTTTTTGTTTGGTTAAAATTATTATTAATTAAGTGCAATTGTTCTTTATATGAATTTCTTAAGTAGTGATGCACAGTGTTGGTAAAGGCCAAAGTCATAAAAGACTTAGAAGCGACAGGGAATTTAAAATTAAAAAATAGTTATACCTAATTAATACGACACCTTTTCTCTCATTGTTTAAGATAACTTATAGCCTGATATTTAACAATAGGTATGTATTTTTAATAACACTTTTTATTTTTGATGCAAAAATTGTTAATTATTTTTTTTAATTTTAATCTTCCTTGTTTAAAAAAAATAATAATAAAACAAATCAACTGCATTTTTTTTGTGAATCTACTGCGGAAAGTTCGCCAAAATGTGGCAACCCTGGTCATGGGGGCACGGTCGGTAGTTTGCCCCGCCAAGATGAGCCAAACGGGCGGTGTATTTTCAGGCCCTCAGGAAAATGCTAGAGAAGTTTTCCGGAAAGGTGCTAAGGTGCAGTAAGTGGCCTTATAAAAAACAATTAAGTTTCATTTCTCTAGGTTTAAATTTCGGATTTGATAATACCCAAAACTCGTCGATTTTATGTCGCTCACTCATCAAATTCTATTGGATACTTTCTGAAGTCTTAGAACGCTGAAATGGAGTTGCCAATTTCTGGCAACTGATCTTTTGACGAAAAATCTGCGATATTTAAATGCTTGGGTCGCCATTGTATATACTCATATTTTATTCAAATCAAATTTTCTTAAGTTAATTGATTTGTTTTTATTTTGTTAGTAATTTTAAAAATGTATTTTTTTTTTGCTAAGAAAATGTCAAGTATTTAAGCCAACAAATTAGGTGTTCAAATATAATATAAAAACCCGTTACCTGCATAGAAAAAAGTGGGTAAATAGAGAAAAAATCACTGGCTACCCAAATTTTCAGTATTGCAAAGTAAGAGCCAGTTAAAGAAGCAAGCCCAATAATCATAAAACCTTTATTAGTCGAAAACAAAACGAAAACAAGAACATTACCTCAGGGATCCATGGTTTTCGTCTGCATAGTTTATAGTTGACGGTGGAACACCCTGTAGGGGAGACTGGGTACGGTTGAAACAATTTGTCTTGCATCGTCCATGAAATTGCTATTTATAAGAATAGCCATTATAGACTTTTGTGAAATGAAAGATCGTGATTCCAACTATGAATGCGAAGCGTGTGATATTTTAAGTGTTTCATCAATTTTCTTGATCACTCACCAACGGACCGGTGGATTTGTTTGATCTTTTTTGCATTTTGTTTGGTATTTTCTGTGAAAGGTTCTTAACTAAGAAATTTTTAAAAATTTAACTCCTGCAGGTTTTTCTATGCAAAATGTTTATTTTTACATTGTGTTTATTTGGTTTCTATGCTGTTTGCAAAATGTCCACAGCAATAAATTTAATTATTTATTAAGGAAAAATCGAAAGGTTAAACAAAAATTACGGAATAAATTGGGTAATTTCCTTGACCTAATTAAAATTTTGAAAAATAATGAAAAAAAGACAAATAGAAGTAGTTTTATCGATTACATTTAACTTCAAGAAGTATTTACCTTTGTGCAATGCCAGCTATTATTCGAAGCAGTATCGGTTGCCAAAACCGTAAGACTACTAAAATATTTACGCGTGAGTCGAAATGAGTCGGTTCGAAAACAAATCTCACGAGCTCGAACGATGCAGATGAGACATAATCTGGCAGTGGTACGACGATCAACTGACAATAATTGCCTTCAACAGAATATTATCAGACGACAACGCAGACAAGCTTATGTCCTGCCAAATGTTGAATGTGCTGCATTCCACTACACCCTTTAAGTGATTGTAGTGCAGTGCAGATAGATCTGTCACTGTTAGAACGATGAGCATTATTTGTATATAATCATTGCAAGGCACTCAAGTTCACCAATGGAACACCAGGGCAAAGTCAAACTAATACAATTGAAACCCCAAGTAGAGCCCTTTTGCGCTCATTGGTGTCTGGAACAGGAAGTGATTCCAAAACTTTTCTGCAGGATATTCATAAGTATAATAGTTGTTTTCAAAAGACTTCATTTGGTGCAACATACATTATAAAAGAAAATTGCATGCCAACATTTAAGGTAATTTTGAATTTCCCAGAAATATGCTTAGACGTTAAAACTTTTCAAATTTTTCAAGAATTTTTGAATCTAAAAATTAAAAAAAAATATAGTGTAGAAATACTTGCACTTTTATTTTATTGTACTTTTAACAACTCAAACTTTTTTAATTTTTGAGTAACTTAAAAACGCGCACTGATTCCCTATTATCGACGATTTTAAAACTTTTATAATGCCTTCAATCGGTCTACGTTTCAGATTCAAGGTCAAATTTATCATAAAGTGGGTTCATTGTTGCCACCGTATGATGCAAACCATGAATTTCTCCAAATTAATTTTACAAAACTTTCCAACGTTGGGCTTATCATTTCACCATGAGACAGGAGTTGTCCGACAACTGTTGCAAGCGTTGCTTTATGAGCACAATGAATTAATTCGAATGCTCAAGACTACTCTGCATCGGTGTTCTGGTGACCTTTAGTCCAATGCGTTTCGCCACGGCATGACAGTTGGGCTCATCATTCCTTTTTTCTTGTTCGTTATTTTACCATGTCGCTTCATTTTTGTTCGTTTCTTGTCGAGAGCACATGTATACTTGTATGGTGCGGAGACAAAGAGCATTAACACGGACAACAAAACTAAAAGAGAACTGTCAAATTTGAGTCATAAATCGAGAGTCAGCGTGTAATAGCACACGACCACTGATCTCTATAATACACTGGATAGTGTATTCATACAATAAAATTGAAGCAAATTGAAGAATTGTTATAATGTTGAGTTGCCTATTATTTTGTATAACAGTATAACTGTATAACATAATTGTGGAAAAGTGAAACGTCAATTTTGGAAATTATTTTTATTGTAAAAATGCAAAAGTAGTTTGTAAAAAAGCCAGCAGAGAATTAAATTAACACAAATGAAATTTGTGCGAGATATTTCCCAAGATCGCGAGAGAAACGCAACTGGATATTCAATAAGTTTAGTGACATTCGAGATGCTAAAGAGTTGGATACAGCCCGCCGCAGTTAATCATCAGGTTTCAGCTGAGCAGCTAATTGTAGAAATCCATGTTTCATTACTTTTTTACTGCAGATTAATGAAAAAAAAGATAACCCGGAGCAAAAGAGATTGAAGAACAATTCTAATAGGTTTCAAAAGATGCATTCCGATTCCAATCACGTCCAGCGTCAAAAGGCCGCCCTCCAGAAGGGTCAGAACATACCTCCACCAATCCATCAGTTTACCTAGGTCTTGGACAAGACCACCGCTGCCAAGGTCTTGAAGTAGTTGGAGAAATACAGATCCGAGTCGTAATTGGCCAAGAAGCAGCCATTTGAGAAACTAAACTTCAAGACCAAGGGCAAGGAAGTTCAAATCAAGAAGAAGCCCGTATTTGTGAGGTCAGGAACCAACACTTTCACCAAGTTGGGTGAACAGAAAAAGGTCCAATTGGTCGTCATCGCCCACAATGTGGATACCCTTGAGGTGAGTCTTAATAGCGTTCGTGTTTCGTTGTATTTGTGAAACCTAAAATAATGCAAACTAATTCTGTTTTCATTCTTGATTATTTTTAAACATGGGGTAAAGTTTTGGAAAATTTTAATCCCAGTTTCAAAGAGATTGCATGCATGCGTTGTAAAATAATTCTACAAAATAGGCATTTAGTAGATTAATGTGCCTATTATATATATCAAAATTCGAACTTAATTTTAATGTCTACAAAATTTGAGCTTAAAAAAACCAAACAAACTTATTCGTATTGTTGAAGACTATAAATTTCAGTTGAAATAAAAAGATACATCATTCGAATATGCATTTATTTTAAGTCAAAATGTTATAGAAACAACTCAACCTAGTTGAGTAGGCATATAATAAAAGTAAGTATAGGTTTACTGTTTTTTGTAGAAACAAATGTTAAGCTGTAATAGAATACTTACTCGTCCATTAAAAAAAAAACTTAAAATGTTTGCTCGTCTAACCGAGAAAATTTGGAGCACCACTGGCCGTACAGGAATTACTTCATTCGCTGTCTTCCTATCAAGATGCAGAAGGTCGTTGTTACTCTGATTCACTACCAGAACTAAATTTGCACACAGCTGTTCATTTGGATGCTGATGTTGATGTTGTGCTGGAAACCAAGCTGCTTAAAGAAGAACAGGATCAAGATCATTAAAAAAAGCAGTAAGATTTTTTTTAATTTCAGAAATAAAAGGTTTTAAAAATAAAATTCCCTTTCAACCAAAGGCCACACAAGGTGAAAGTTTGGCAATGGATCAGTGAGTTTACTCACTCGGAGATTTCGTGTACGTTGAGTCATCAGAATCAGAAAACAATATTCCTAGCGTTGCATACATTTAAGGTTTATGGACTACGTACACCTGAAAATGTAAACATGATGCAGATTCGTATGTTTTATCACTTAACAACCAGAAAGTTTGGAGCCCAGGTACAGTAAATTTAAAAATTTTAAAATAACACCTGATCAATAAATCTTTTCATAGGAAGTTTTTAATACCCATGTTGTTACGGTGCCTTTAGCTAAAGTCCTACTCAAGTGCTATGTAATGCACGCTAAAGATTATTATCAAATATAAACCAAAAGGTTTCCGTAGATGTTTACGTATTTATGTGAATCTCGATACACCGTTAAAGCGAAAATGTTAGCGGAGTTGGAATTTGGTGAAATAATGACGATGCTAAATATACACCAAGAGAAACTCCACTTGATCTCAAACGTGTTAAATCTGTACCTATCGAAAGAGGGTGTTTAAAATCACAAAGGTGAATTAGCTGAATTAAAACTTCAGGAGACACTTGATGAAAAAGATAAACCTGTAAGTTTTTAAATCTTGTTATCATATTTTCACTAACTTGTTTTCAGACTGTTAAATTTTAAAATTAAAAGATTAAGGGCAAATTTTTTAATAGAAAGTTAGGCAGTCCGTAAGTATCTACATAAACTTCAGATAGAGCTAAAATTCGGTCTTCAATGGTCAGATATAAATTATTTATGAGAACAAAAAAAACTAAAGATACAAATATTCCTAACAATAAATATTATCAATGTCAAAAAATACCTTTCGTCAATTTTGCTTAAATTCTTTAATTCTTTAAATTAATTAAATTAAATTCTTTAAATTAATCAAAAACAAAGAGAAAACAGTTTGACTTTTCAAATTATAATATCACTGAATAAATACCAGAGATCGAAAATACCGTTGACCATTTATTTTCAACAGATTTATCACTGAGAGATATTTAATTCGTAAATTTTATTTTGGTCTCGGTCCGAGATTTATTTTTAAAAAATATTTTTTTTAGGTCTTTGGGTGAGATTTATCATTTAACTTCCAGAATAACTCTTAACTGTTGACTAATTTTATAAAAAAAATAAGGGGAAACGATCAACTTTAAACCTTTTTAATAGAATATAAAATCAAAAATGGTTAATATGATAAATTATATTCTTACTTTCGATGTGTGTATGTATGTATATGTAAATGAACTACTGTTATCGAGCCAAATGTTACAAATGTTTCTTTTAACATACATATGTATATGCTGTGCCTTTTTTTCTACTTTACCTTTTTTACTTTGTGTTTTTTAATTAATTTATCTTTTGTTTATTTTAGTTACCTATAGAAACTATTTTTTCATCCTTTTTTAAAATATATAAAATTTTTATTATTATTGTTCAATCGCTAAAGAGTTGTAGTCGCCTTATTAATTAATTATTAATTTATTATAAAAAAAAGGAATGTAAGTACTTATACACTAATATATGTATGTAGGTTTATGTTAATTATTTTTCTTCTAGAAAATAAAATTGTAATTTGAATTTGCAATATTTATAACCTTCAAAATTTGGATTGTTTCATTTCGGCGCTGCAACAACTACTCTTATACCAAGATTTTTTACTTTCGATGTACAAGTACAGTACATGTGAACCTACTATTATGCGAATATTTTTTAATAATACAAATTCTATATACTACTGAAATAAATCAGCCAAGTATAAGATTTAGCGCTATTGAATTAGACTTGTTGAATTATTGATTCAAAATAGCTTTTAACGGCCTTTAGTCCATAGGACGACCTACCTTCATCGAGGTACTAGATGAGAGGTCCCAAAATTAACAATTTGCTCATGGGTTTGCGTAGCGAAATGCGGTCAAGGCAAAGGGTTGCCACACTTTAAAAGTAGATTTTTGGGTTCATTCAAATATCTGAACCAATTCATTTGCTAGGTTTTAAAAACATACTATACCAAAAATGATAGTGATTTGATCCTGTTTTTAATTGAGAGATTTTATAATCGCTAGAAAGTCGGAACATAAACAAAAGCTCTAAAAAAAAACAACTTGAGGCACAAACGTATGAAAGAAAAGAAATATAGCCTTGCAAAAAAGTATAGCATGGTACTTTTTGTGTTACCGTTGTTTTTTTTTAAATAATTTTTGTCCTGTTTGAAGTCAATTTTTTTAGAAAATTTCCCCTCCTGACTAAAAGGGGGGGAAAAGACCCCCTACCATGCATTTTTTTCTTGTACAGACCCAACCTATACTTACGCTCTAGCTTTTTGTCTCACCTTATGCGAATGACCCTGTAGGTACTAGGTATCAGACCTACATAAATTCCTTTTTCTTTTTTTATTTGTCTTATATTTTTAGGGCTTACCATAGTCATACCAAACTTGCCATAGTAGTAATCATAGTCAGTTATTTGCTTGGACACAAATGTACCTCATTACCTCCAGTTAATGGAAGGTTGACCATGGCTTGTATCTCGTACAAGTTGCATTTTATACAAACAAAAAATTTCTATGATTTCATTTTACTGAAAGCCAATCAAACTGCTTATCATGTTCATGTTATTATAAGATTGAGATTGATTGATTATACTATAAATTAAAAAAAAACACGATTTTTGTTTGTGTTTTTCGAATAAATTTTATTTTTTATTTTATTATTTTAAATTATTTATATATACTTTTTTTATATTGTTTCAGACGTACAACATGTCATCAATGATGGAAATTCGAAGAATTACTTACATATTGTGCTGTAAACTACTTGTCAATAAAATTTAATAAATAATTTTGTGTAAATATTTTTGAGAAATCTTGCAACATTTTTTTTTTCTGGGTAAATAATTGAAATGAAAGTATATATACAAAAGTAAATGCAAATATAAAGAACAAAATATTAATAAAAAGAAGTTAGAAATAAAAACACCACCAATAAAGAATCACACCTTTGTGGTGTATACAAATGAAAAAATGGAAAATGTTGGGTTTTTCATATAGGGGGCGTGGTATTCGCCCATTTTCTTAAAATAACTATCAATTATATGGAGTACTTTTGATTGTTGTAGAATGATAAAATTTGGTAAAGCGGTAGGCCTTACAATTATTATAGATAATTTAAAAAACCGCTCAGTACCAAGTTTCGTGAAAAATTTAGTTTCCAAAAAAAAAATAGAAAATGTGAAACTTTTTTAAAAAATCCAAAAAAAAAATGTTTTGAAAATTTTCTTATACAATAATATTTTAATTTTTCAGATGATTCTTTATAAAAAAAATTATCGAAATCGGCCTGTTCCTTTTTAATATTTTTCTTTGGTCAGTTTTGCGAGTGATATTTGAGACCTTATTAACTGTTAGACATATTTCAAGATATTGAATGCAGCTGCGGTCGAGAGAGTGTCTCCTTCCCAGTTTTGTAGGTACAATTTTTAGTTTGAATCAGTTTATAAACATTGAAAAAGTCCCAGTAATGTGAATCCCTCTAAAATCCGAAAACGGCTCGTTTTAATTAGTCCACATTTTCGAAGGACTACTCTATTACTTATTTAATAGGTATCATTAAGGTAAAACACAAATATAGGTAAATTGTTTTTTTTTTTTTTTTACGAGCAACATTTTACACAGAAAACTATTAAAATCGATTCCTTGTTTACCTTCTTCATCAAACAAATTTCCGCTATAGAATAAATATTATTTTTACCTACTGCACACTGAAAGAAGTAGGTATTAAGCCGAAAACAGATGTGCAGCTTTTTCCCCATGCAGCGAATTTAGAAATAGAGATATCATGCAGCAAAGGCTGCATGCAGAGCCTGGAATATGTCAGCCTTCATAAGAACCTGTGTAAATTTATTTTCGCTGCATTGGAAAAAGCTGCACATCTGTTTTGGGCATAAGGATGTCCCGCCAATGAATGATATGAAAGTGCGATTGCCATTCATTTGGGCAGGCAATTTTAGCCACGCTTGCCGAATGGACTTAGAAAATTTAAGACCAGAAATACCACAGAGCCGAATATCATATCAGGCACAAAAGATGATGCAATGCATTATGCAATCCCTTGTTGAAAATAGGATTGATTCAAGTGATGCAGAAGCAACTAGCTAGATCAGTAGTGTTCATTCCAACACCCGCCGCTGGTATAAATCGATATAAAAAAAGAGTTTTTCCCATCTATTATTTCTTTGGGAACAAAACCCGAATTAACATTTTTACGCTCTTGTATTATGTATGTTTAAATCTTCTTAAATGAAATAAAAGAAAAAAACATCTCGCGAATCTGAAAAAAATTATTCAACAGCTACTTTTCTAGTAGCTGGGCAAGAAATTTTATACATATGCAGGTATGTACATTATGTACATAAGAATGAAAACACAAAAAAAAATCTAAATATTTTTTGTACTAAATAATGTTTGAAATTTTTTAAAAATGCGATGCAACCAAAATGAAAATTAACAATTTTTATTTAGCAATTTTTCGGTCGCATTGGATTTTACAAATTATGGCCATCGTCATCCTGCACTTTGCACTTCGTTTTTACTGCTAGTTTCCTTACAATTGTTGTTCTTGATGAAGTTAAAGCTTTAAAAAACACTATTCTTCGCACTAATTAAAATTGTAAAACTTCTAATTTATTTTCTCAATGAAAATTTGTTATTTATTCTTAAGAAATATAACCTCTGAGTTTTGTTTAATTTTTACAGCTTAGATTACTGACTTACGTCAAAATACGTTTTTTTTTTTTGTGAACAGACGTCAAAGTGTTGAGTTACCTTCGTACTTGTCATCTTCAATTGGAAGTAGAAAAACTGTTATACTTTGTAGGGAATCCACTATCCAGTGTATTATAGAGATCAGTGCACACGACTCACAGAATGATTTTTATAGAGGAATTCGAAAAAAGAGTCATGACTCTAGAGAACCAGGGCCTAGTGACTTACAACCAAAGATACTGAATTTATAAAGATATGAATCCTCGGCTGTCATTTGAGTTTGCCTACAAGCTCTATCAGATAAGAAATGAGAAGGTATGTATGTAAAAATGGCGGTATAAAACTCATACATTCACAGTATTTATCTTCACAACTTACACATTCACTGTACTTATCTTCACACCACCCTGCTATATTGTTGTTGGATTTCACATCTATTCATCGACACAAAATTCAATTACAAAAACAACAATGTAAACAAATGGGTTTTGGAGGGTGGTGAAACGTATACGAGGGATTCATTTCAACAAAAAAAAAAAACCTAAAAGTAAAACAAACGTTCAATAATCTCACATAAATATTACTCACACTACCTACAAAGAAAATTAACACAACAAAAACACTTACTTTTGATTGTCTGTCTAAAAACAATAGGGCTTTGCTTTCTGTGCACAATCGGACCGAGGTGCGTTCTTTTATGTTACTGTGGTTAACTATGGTTAATGTGTCAAACATAAAAGTTGATGTGCCAAGTTACTCTTGGCAACTTTTTCATTTAGGAACGACCAGAGTTAACAATAGTTAATCTGTCAAACGAAAGGGGTTGACAAAAAAAAATTGAATTGTATTTGGAATAATAACCAAGAAAAAATATGATTGCATTAAATTTATTGCAAACATAATTATTAGGAATTCAAAATAACATGTCTAATGTTTCCAAATTAAATTTCTTTACACTCAGTTTTGTATAAATCGAACAGAAAATATATGCAATTTTCTTCATTGCTTATGGCACATAATTTTTTGATGAAAAATTAACCATATATAAATAAGAAAATGCCGACAGAAAGAGAATCCATCAGAAAATAAAAGAAAACTATTCCAAAAATCAAATTCAACAAAAAAAAATCGATTAAATTGATAAAAACATATTTTAAATATTAAAAACAATTCCAAATCAAAAGGGCAAAAAGTAAACAGAACATCCCCCATTGCATTTCAGCTGTGTTTGACAGATCAACTATTTCAATTCATATCGAGGAGATGAGTTGGAAAAAGTTACAAGAAGTTACTTTTTGACACTTTTACTTTGGAATTTAGGAACGATTTTATGACGTCATAAAGTTACTCGAAGTAACTTTTCTGAATTAAAGGAACGACCGAAGTTAACTACAGTTAACTATAGTTAACCACAGTAACATAAAAGAACGCACCACCGCGCAACAAAAAAGCAAAATTGATAAATCGTGAAAGGACTTGTTTCTGCGTCATCCTCTCTCAATTCACATACACATGGCGCGATTTGTGTTGTTTCAACCGTCCTGTTTTTCAACTGTACCCAGTCTCCCCTATATGTAAATATTTGTAAATATGTAAATATATGTTATCCCTAATCTCCGGTTTCAGTAGCAACATTTTACTGGGATTTAAAAAGTAAATTTAATGAACAATATTTGACTTTGATTTTTTTTAACATGTTCTTTTTTAGGAGTCTAATAACACCGTAGCGTGATGGTTAGTGCGATGGACTGTCAAGCCGGAGAAAAAAAAGAAAAAACGGTTACTGCCTCTTGCGAGGAATTGACAAATCCTCCAAGAGTATCTCCTGTCACAGAAAAGTGCCGCTCGTTAGCCGTTCGGATTCGGCAATAAACTGTAGGTCCCCTCCATTCCTGCAGACACGCACACAGGAATGGTTGAGAGTTGTAAGTCACTAGGCCCTAGTTCTTCATGAGCTGTTGTGCCATCAAATTTATTTATTTATTTTATTTTTAATAACACTTTTTCTTAAAGGCGGCCACTGCTGTGCTGAATTATTATTTCAACAATAAATCTTATAACGTACAATTAAAGATCAAAGGTTGATGCACTGTTTATTTATATCAATTTATTTCTTTTGTTTTTGTTTGAATTAAATAGGAAAAACAAGTTTTATCTGACGACATTTCTTTGGTTTGAAAAATTACTTGTTTTTAATGTTTAGACTACGCAGTTCATATTTTTGTTTTATAAATATTGATCTAATTTACATACTTGCTATCAGTTCCAATTCGTTATTCCTAAAATTCAGTTTAAAAATAAATTAAGATTTAAATAGAAATATCCAAATAACAATAATACCTACTTACATTAGGTACGTAGAGGTACATAGGCGCGTGTTTTTTTTAGTAATCTATATAATTTATATATTATCTACATACATACATATTTACAATAGACTTAATATTGTTGTTTTAAAATGTCTGATTACACTGGTCAACATAATTTTTTGCCGAAGAAACAAATTACACTTTTCTGAAGTATTTTGGAGTATTGCTAAAAAATCATTTTTCCGAAGTTTTTTGGTGTACTGAGTTTTTTTTCTCGAGTTCAGCACACCAAAAAACTTCGGAAAAGTGTACTTGGTTTCGTCGGCAACAAAAAAATCATATCATATTTTGTGTTTCCTCTTCACGTGATTTTTAACGTTTCTCTTAGAGAAGGCGTATTTTTGGATTGTTGGAAATACTCCTTTATATCTCCAATTTATAATTATATATATATATATATCAGGGTCTAAACAGGCAGTCGAAAATTATAGGCCAATAGCTAAACTTCAGGTTATACCTAAGATCTTTGAAGCTATTGTTAAAACGAAACTATAAGGTTTAGTAAGTCCGGTATTACACGGAGCGTGTTTAGCAAAAGAGAAAGAAAGAACGAAAAGATGAAACAGAAATAAATCTATCTGAATACGCACGGGTAGAAATTTCCTTGCGTGTTTTTGACGTTTCTCTTTCTACTCTTTCTTTGATTTTGGGATTTGCTTTATTTCATTTTGGATGTTGATGAATGAGCACAGATTAAAATAGCGGAGGAATTCAAATGGAGCAAGGAATTACCGTCCGAGCTCATTTTGAATTATAAAATGCACCCCATTCCCATTTGTTAGATCTTCGGCTTCCATTTTTGCTATCAAAATTAATTTTTTGTTGAAAATAATACTGGGCAAAGAAGATAAAATGAAAAACCTGTCAAATAAACGCGCAGTACTAAAATGAGAAAAAGGCTTTCTGTAATAACATGCACGTCACGGAATGAATGTTCAAAAGAAAAAAACCAAGAGTTGCGCGTGAAACTCACGCGCCGTGTAATACCGGACTAAAGAATTACATATCGGAATTTCAGCATGGTTTTGTTGTTTCATCTAGAACTATTTATAATTACTCAGGTGTGCCTCAAGGCAGCCATCTTGGTCCACTCCTCTTTTTAATTTTTATAAACGACTTACCTTCTGTTATTTTGTTTGCTGAAAAGCTATTATTTACGGATGATTTTAAAATTTTTACAGTGGTAAAGTCATTGTTAGATGGTTCTCTACTACAGCGTGATATTCAAAATGTAACTGATTGGTGTAACAAACATTTATTGCATATAAATATTTATAAATGTTCAATTATGACTTTTAGTCGAATAAATGACCCAATAATATTTGACTACAGCATTTCTAATATTGTTCTTAAAAGGTTGTATATACAAAAAGATTTGGGTTTTTTTTTTTGACCCTGAGCTAAAATTTACTTCTCATATGTCGACTGCATAATCTCTAATAAGCTAACTCAATGCTTGGCTTCATTTTTAGAAACTCACAAGATTTCACCGATCCGTATAAACTGAAATCGTTATATGTTGCACTTGTTCGTTCTATTCTTGAATAGTGCTCTGGTATTTGGAGTGTCCCTATCACCATATAACCATGTTTCGCATTGAAAGGGTCCAAAAGAAATTCACGAAATTGGCTCTTCGTAAGCTTTTCCCATATCCGCAAATGCCTTCATATAATGCTAGATGCAAACTAATAGATTTAAAGCCCCTTGATAAAAGGAGATCATACTATTTTGTAACTATTTTGCACGATGTCTAATCTGGTCATAATGAGTGTGTTTCTTTATTCATTCCGGTATGTCCAGAATATTCGGAATACCAGTTTTGCGTTTCTTTATTCCACGGAATATTCCGGATAAACTATTTTGTTGTTTCTTTATTCATTCCGGAACACTTGGAATCCATTCTTTTTATTCCATGTGAAGTGTGGAATAAAAAGAATAGAAAAAGAATACTGGACGCGTTCAGTATAATTGGTGTTCTTAAACTCAATTATGGCAGATTCACATTGGTATGTTAATTAATTAAAAACAGCATAAAACGCGAATAAACGAACCAAGGTATAGATTTTATGAATTTAATGTAAAATTTACTAAACTTTTGACTTTGAGAATACAAAAATATCTAAAAATAAAAACATTTATTTCTGCAATTGTTTTGACATTTCACCGAACAACTGGATTGCCATTCTTTTTGTTCTAGTTTTGTTTCTTTATTCATTCCATTCTGGATATTCTGGATAAACATTTTGTCTTTTCCATCCATTCTGATTGACTGTTCTACTCTGCTTTCTCTTTTTTGTATTTATGCACCTCAACGTACACTTAGACCAAAGATGATATACTTAGACATAGAGTTAACGAATTCTTTGACATTCCTAGACATTTCACTAACTACGGCAAAAACAATCCTTTAACTAACTCTTGCTTTCATTTTAATCAATATTTTCATTTAATCGACTTTAACATGAACAGAGAATTATGTAAAGCCACAATCTTGAAGTCTTTATAATGTCGTTTTCGATTGGATTTTCAGAGCGTTTCACTCCTTTTGACATGGATTACGTGTCTTTCTCGGACGGTTGGATGTGATGTAGCGAAAAGAGGACCGTCACGAAAACATGTACCGCTCGCGCCCTACTGCTAAGTGACTGTTTGCACTACAGTCATTCTAGATATACCAATCAATAGATAAAGATTGCGCATAGATTATAGAGGAATTGTTTTATAGCTATCGTCTCATAGTTTCAGGTGATGAGTCATCGCGTTTGGCGTAAATTGCAGCTAAATAAGGAGTACTCAAACTAATTTGAGCTCAATTTCTTCGGATATATAAGTACCACTGAAGTCATTGATATCTCATTCGAAAGGGTTTGAAAAAGGACATCCGTATGGTATTTCCCATACCGTTAATTCACGTTATAGCACATAAGACATGTAATCCACAGTACACATATAGAAGGTAATATCTTCCGAGTTTTCATTTTGTTCCGTTATGCGCATGTCTTGTATTTTGTTTTTGTAAAATGTGGTCGAGGGTCACTGCGATTCGGAAACTCTTGTGTTTTGTTTTTGTAAATTCTGACAGGCAGGTCACTGTAATTTTCGTTTTTCGAAGATGCGCAATATATTACCTTCAATATGTGTACTGTGATGTAATCCATGTTCGGTAGGTGCCACAAGGGCGATCTACCAACGGTATTTTTGATTCCAATGGAATATTAAAAACTTTCTTCCGTAATATGTGTATCTATGTAGAAGTTAAAACTAAAATGATTTCTTCAATAATTTCAATTCCAGAACATCCCAAGAAGAAGCATTTACTATTTTGACAATTAATCCAACACATATGTACTTTTAAAAGTATGTGTGTTTTCAGAGTGCACTCCTAGCACTCCTTAATGAAATCTGGAGTGAAAAAATGCTCCTAAATCATCACTCCGAACAGCAAATGGAAGGTTTTTGGAGTGTTGGGAGTGTGGATGGAGTGAAAAAAGAGTGCTAGGAGTGACCAACGGAAAACGACATGACTTTTGTATGTTTCATTGTTATTTAATTTAATTATGTTTTATTGTTAATTAATTTAATTATGTAATTATACATGATATTCTATCAATCTAAAAAAGTCAGTGTACTTGATGGATTTAAATAAATAAATATTGTAAAACACAAGTGGTTTCTTTTGGAGTTTCAATCATTTTAGATGATTTGCACTATCAATAACTATAAGGACTGTTGAAACACTTGCACTTACACCAGCGTTTTGTTTTATTTTTGTCCCAGAGACACACGAATTGGAAGCACATCTTAAAATTGCTCTTCGATCAACTGCTGTTGTTGCCGTTTTTTTTTACCTCCTTTCATGTTTTTTCCGTACGAATCTTGATTTTTTAAGTGGGAATAAATCACACTAAAACTTCGTTCAATTTTGTTAGCTATAGCATGGCCGTTTAGTCCTTGTTCTCTTAATTAAACGATTTTAGCTTTTTCAACACTATTTAGAGATTTTAACCTACCCATCTTTATTTAAATTTCAATTAAACGATTAAATTTCACTTAGAATACTTCAACTGTTCATCTAATGTACCAAAAACCTCAGAACGCTCATAAATAATGAAGATAGTGACTATATGGAACGTTTTGCCAGAGTGCGAGAGAAAATATAGCGGTACTTTATTCTTTCTGATTTCTTTTCTCAATATCATTAGCCAACAATTAGTATCATAAGATGATGAATTAACGCACAAGGTTTGGAAAAAATGGAAAACGAACCTTAAAAAATTTGTGTGCTTATTCAGTTGAAGCGAAGTGTACATAATATGTATATAATTCTAGCCGGTAACAAAGTTTTTCTCCGTGTATAAATTAAACACGGAGAATTCTCCGTGCTTAGCTAAGTGCGAAGGCGATTAGTTGTTGTTGCATTTAACACGTGAACTCTTTAGCCCCGACATCGTTTTTTTTATTATCCAATTCCGATTTCCGTTTCTCGCATTGCAGTACTCTGTACGACGGCGGCGGGCGTGGCGTGAGTGTGAACTGTGAAATAGTGAACGAACTTTTCTTTTTTATATGTAAGTACCTAATATTTTACTTGCACAAAATTTAAATTACACTTCATTGCAGACGAATATTATAATGTATAGTTCTTTTATTTCAAGTAAAAAACTTTATGTTTTTTTACAATCCACTGTTATTTTTTGATCTGGCAAGATTCTTTGCAGAATAGGATGATGTTGAGCCGCCATGATGTGTCGAGCCGGGTAAACTGCTAGCTGGTACATGAACCAACACTGGTGGATAAGACGCTCTTGCCGATATAATACAGAGCAATATTATCCAAATTAAATTCGTAAATAACATCACCTATAATATCAGAATCAAACATTTTATTTTTATTTTAAATATAAAACCAAATTAATTTAACGCACCTTGAACTTCATTGCAATATGGGTTTTTAATTTGTAACGAGGTATTCTTCGTGATGAGGTTCCTTCCTACTACCTACCTGATTAAATGTAAAATGTTAATGGTTTGTCCATGCCAAAAGGACCGGTCTTTTTATACAAACTTCAAATTTACTTAATTTCTGTTTATTGGCTTATGTCATTAAGAAGTATGAACACATGTACGAATATATGAAAGATAAATGCATTCAAAATTTATAAATGAATGTATAAAAGTAATGCATTATGAATCATCTTTGTAGATATATAGGGTGTTATCCATATAAGATCCGACAAGAGGCTAGGGCGTGGAGGTTGGGTGGAGGGAGACAAGACAAAATCGTGTAGGAGGGGCAATTTAAAAAAAATGCTAAAAATTAAAAACAAAATCATTAAAAAACAACGGCAATACTTACAATATCATGCGACAAATTTCAAATTCAAATTTGTTTTAGTAATAAAATTTGTTCAAAATTTTCCGTCACTATTAATTAAACTTTTTTTTTTTTGACTTTCTCTTTAACGGCTGAACCAATTTGTATCAAAAGACACAAAAAAAACGTATGACCTTTCAGGTTTTTTTTTTCGGTAAGAAAAGTGATGGAATCCAAAATATTAATGTTATGAAATATTGACCCATATACAAAATTATTTTTTAAGAAAATCGCTCCAACGGTTTTTTTAAATTTTTTCTGCATAAATTCATATTTTTTCAAGAAATGCAAATGGCTTTTTTCATTCTGAGATTAAAACGTTTAAAGTACCTACTTGTTTCATCGTTTTAAGGAACGTGTTTTATGCTTTTTTCTAAGTCGAATTTTTTAGAAAACTTCCTCTTCCTTTAAACAGGGGGATATATACCCCATCTTATACGATTTTTTTTGCCTTTTGGCGCATCTTATGCAAAACACCCTGTATAAAATGTATCATTATAATTCTCAATCACAATTCTTAAACAAAAAATCGAAAAAGCATTACATTTTTTTTTTAAATAAATAGCTATTTAGTGGTTTGATTAACGACTTGTTATTAATCTTTAAGGTTAAAGGACCGAAAGGAAAAAATAAAATGAAATTTGCAAGCATTGACCTTATGTACACTGATTCTTCTTCATACAAAAGGGGCGTCTGTTCTGTCACGGAACATACAGACCGACACATTTGAATAGCCTTACACATAGTTTGTTCTAAATTTGACTGTAAGTTAAGTTAGTAAGTTAGTTAGTAGTGTCAAAGGACTTTTGACTAATTTCTTAAAGCTTACGGAATTTTCTGAACTATAATTTTATTGTTTTTTTTTTTTTGTTTTAACGATATGGATTACATTGATAGCCACAGCAGTGAAATATGGTATATATGCACATTTCTTTTTTATGTATAGGTTGTAGCCGTGGCGTGATGGTTAGTGCGATGGATTGTCATGTCGGAGATCTAGGTTCGATCCCCAGCGTCACAACCTAATAATTTATAAAAATAAAACGGCTACTGTAGTACGGGGAAGTTAGATTTCGTTATATAGAGCTCTGGGAAATAATTCCGAGACGCATTTTGAAAGTGTATTAGTACACGAGTCGAAAGCCGTTTTCTTCACAACCGCAGCTGTTGTCATTTGGCCGCCATCTTGTTTTTAACGGTTATTTTGATTTTCACATGTAAATTTCGTATTTTTTGGTCCTAGGCGAACAGTTTGTACTACAATCTTGTAGGTATATATTTTAATTTCTTACAAAATATTTTAAATATTTTTTTTCGATAAACCCCTTTAGTTCAAAAGTTACAGTGTATTTTATTGAAAAATCTAGGGTTATTTTTTTATTTTCATCAAAAAAAAAAATTTTCTCACTAAAAACATATGTCGTAGCAAAAGTTTTAGAACTAAATTTTAGATCGTTTAATTATATGCAATTTTTCTTTTTACAGTTTGCATTTGCATTTGCGCATAAAAATAAAATCTTGTACGTTTATGGACAATCTGCTTGGCAGGGATGTTTACGTTTGCATTTTGGAACTGTCTTCTTAGCATAATTTGCGCAAGTTTTGCCGATGAAATAAATCGTTTAGTCTGTGTTATTTTTTTAAGTGGTAGGGGTGACCCTCAGGTCCAACATAGTCCCCTTTCACACGAAGATACTAGTTGCTGGTGATTTTTTTGACGTTTTCTTTAAATCTCCTTAACAGTCTCCTGTACCTTTCACACGCAGATACAAAGTTGGAGGAGACTTGCTGTATTTTCCTTTTAAACTACATTGGTTGAACACACACAAACGTAGTGTGAAGAGAAACGTCAAAAAAGTTTCCTGAATTTGTTGACCGGGGAGATTTCATTTCCCCCTCTTTCTTCCTGCCCTTCTCGCCTATGAACTATTTGTTGCCGGCAACTCAGTTGCCCTGTGTGAAAGGGGACATACCAAAAGTCCCGAGCCCAGGGCCGCGAGCTTAAGCCAGGAGAGGGGGTTAAAGGTCCTTGTTTTAGTTTTTCGCGAATATTTCGAAAACCAAGGGCTTATGAGTGAAAAAGTCTGCACCAAGGAATTAAAGTAAATAAATTTCCTACAAAAAATGTTGGCAAATTATTAAACAATATTAACTTATTTACTAATTAAATTAATGTTAAAACTAATACTGCGTTTTCATTAGAGCTGAAATGAGGTAATTTGGCAAATTGCAAAAAAAGTGTTCACATTTCAAATTTCGTAATTTAGTTTGACGGTCCAGATTGTCAATCGCTTGTTATTGTTGTTTTTTACATTGAATTCTGTCATTTCAAATGGGATCCACTTTGAATAGATTCCATTTGGGTGTGTTCATAAAAGTTTTACGTAATTTTCTACCGAATTTCGTGCTAATTTGATTGAAATTACCTCATTTGGAAATTTGAATTTGTATGTATGGGTAGTAGCCGTGGCGTGATGGTTAGTGCGATGGACTGTCATGCGGGAGGTCTAAGGTTCGATCCCCAGCCTCGCCACCTATTTATTTAAAAGAAAATACGGCTACTGCCTCTTGCGAGGAATTGACAAATCCTTCAAGAATATCTCCTGTCACAGAAAAGTGCCGCTCGTTAGCCGTTCGGATTCGGCAATAAACTGTAGGTCCCCTCCATTCCTGCAGACACGCACACAGGAATGGTTGAGAGTTGTAAGTCACTAGGCCCTAGTTCTTCATGAGCTGTTGTGCCATCAAATTTATTTATTTTTTTATGGGAAATGAGATGATTTCGAATTGAATTTGGAAATTTCGAACGAAATTGCCTCATTTGCTCTAATGAAAACGCAGTATAAAGCTCTAAGCATATAAAATAGTGACAAAACTATATGTTTTAACGCAAACATACGTTTTTTATGGTTTCATTTAAATGAAATTAATTTTTTTTATGGATAAACTTGTAAAATATCTCAAATGACGCAAAATAAAATTATAAACCAAAAAAATAGTATTCTTGTTTTACGAAATGCCTTAAACCGCATTTAACTTTAATAGCAAAAACTGTAAACACTTGTTAAATATTTCCCTTTTTCAACTTTGATTTAAAATTTGTCAAACTTAACACTACTTTATACAAAAAAATATTATATAATCTAAAATTGTATTTCATTTTGCAGCATTTGAGATACTTTAAAAGTTTGTGAAATTTTCCAAATTTATTTTTTTTATTTTTTTTTTTTGTTGGGCATTCAAAAATTTTTTTCGCGATTCCCTTAAGAATTAAATCAAAATTTTTCCACAAAGTTGCGCAGGATAAATTTTGGAATTATCCCATATGATGGAAAATTAGATTATGAATAAACTAATTTATCACTTGGCTAAATTAAGTCCTGTTAAATACTCCATTTAAGCCATGAACACTTTAAAATAATTGTACAAATGTTCACTTTTTTGAATTTTCATAGAAATTTAATAATTTTAACGGTATTATATACAACAAAAAAGTATGCAGACTTAGAACTAGTTTATTTTTGCATCATTTGATGTTTTTGAAGTTTTGAAAATTTATTTTTTTCTTTTTTTTTATACGAAACCCATTTTAAACGAACAGCACACCTCGACCTGTGACGTCAGTGGTCATCACATCAGTAGTGGAATGCGTAGTGCATACGACTTCGAAGACTGAGCAAATCTGATATGCGTGGGTTCAAACCTCATGTGTGCATGTAGAAATTTTTTCACAATAAAATTGCATTAAAGCTCAGCACTACTAAAAGGAGACTGATGATAGGCCTTGGCACACTTTGAAATAGCTGTATCTCCAGCCAAACAAAATAAAACGAATTAAAATACCTAAAATTAATTTGTTGTTGTTCAAAAATTCAATGAAATTGACGGAATAAAGAATAGTCAAGTCTAATAAACTGACATTCTAGTATGAATAATACAATAAATAATAATAATATTTGAAATTATTTGTTTTTGAAATTCCTTTACTTTTATTAAAATTATTTCAAAACTCTCAGCAAGAGAAACTTCAATAATATCTCAAACGATGCAGAATCAAATACGGAAAAAAGTTATGTTTTTTAATTTTGTGTTATTCACCCCATTATTCCATTGTAATAGTAAATATTGTAAAAAAAAATTTAATTTACACTTTTGCAAACGATTAACGGTTACATATAAAATACATGTTTAAGATATTTTTCAATTTTCTGAAATGTACCGTTATATTTTTTTCCACATATGTTAAATTTTTTTTTAAGATTTTGCTTTAAATAAAATATTTTTTTTTACAGAAGGGTATAAGAAAAAATATACCAAATGACGCAGAATTTCACTAGGTTGTAGAGAAAAATATAAATAACAAAACTGCATTTTCCAGCAGGAAAAGGAAACAGTCTTTCATTTCCTCTGCAAATGTCCCGCTTTGGCCAAAACGAGATCACACTCATTGGGAAAAGCGTTTTTCAATGACCTCGACGAACTTTCTGAACTGAAGATCAGAGACCTAATCTCCTTTCTCAACGCAACAAAATGGCTCTGAGCCAAGATCGGTCGCGTCTGCACCGTCTTCCAAGCCTTCTTAGTCAATCTCCTGAGATCACGAGCAAGTTGACAATAGTTTACCGTAACCTACAAATCACCGAGTCTGGCAATTTGTCTGGCAAGTTGCACCTAAAAATCGTTTTCTTTACAGGTCACGCGAGTTATGGTATCAAAATGGCGCACTTTAGCGCTAATTGGTTCTCTGAGCTAGGTTTGCTCGGGGCCGCCATTTCTACCTACCTAAACTGCATTTAAATCTCAAAACCTCAATTTTTCACATACGACAGTATTTTATCCAGGCGACGCGACGCGAATATAAAACTCCAAAGTACTCAAATTCTATAATGAATTTTACAAATAAAAAATTACAGACTTGTACCAATATTGCTGTAGTTTTACCGTAAGATAATACAATTTCCACATATCGAGGTTCAACAGAAACATATTCACGAATATAAGAGTAAAAACAACGTTTGTTAAAAATAGGTAAGTCTTTTTCTCGTTTTAAAACAGATCGTACTTGAATGAATTTTTGTACAAGTAAATGCAAAAAATTCTATTTGTAATTGCACGTGCCTAGCAATGAATTAGAAAAAAGTTGTTTACTGTCCAAGTTTTAATATGACGGAATTTTGCTTTAACATACAGAATTTGGGCATAACCAGCATTTTTAAAAACCGAATTTTACACTTAAACCATTTTGGATTTACAGATATTTGAATATACAATGTTTTCAAATAGGTACAGAACTCTGAAATACAGAATTTTGGTCGGACAGTATTATTAAAATAAACAGGATTTTGGTCATACAAAATTTTGAAACCCAGAGTTGTGACCCGCTCCAAAGAACACACTATTTAAATAATTTTCGTTTTGATAAGGATAATGTAGATGTTCGTTTATTTAAAAAATTCTTAAAAATATATAAGAATTTTTTTTTTTATAAAGAACAAAATAATTTTTTAGTATCTACGTATGTATGTTGTCATCATTTATTTGAATTATTACGAGTATGTTATTTACGCTGATGATGACCATGGGACATATTGACCAGATTGATCGGCATTTTGACTAAGTGATGGCTTGATAATATTCTTGCGTGGGACAGTTGGGACTACTTTGAGTGGTTTATAAGTAGTTTGAACGGGCTTAATAACTGCTGGAATTGGCTTGTATGCAGCTAATGTTGGTTTTGGTCTCAATGGTCTTTGTGTTGATGGTAAAACTGCTACTTTAGGCTTAATTGTAAGTGGGGCATAAGTTGGTTGAACTGGCTTTACAGTTTTAAGTGTTATTGGCTTGTATGGTGCCAATGTTGGCTTTGGCCTTAAAGGTTGTGGTGATGGTAGAATTAATGGTGAGGATTTAGATTCCTGTCCTGCCAGACTCGCTAATGCCTCTTCCTCTATTGCGTTGACTGCAGCAACGGCCAATACGACCAAACACATGAAGAGCTACATACAAATAAAATAGATAAATTCAGTGAAATCTTTTCAAAAAAATATACCAAAAAAGAAAAATCTTACCTTCATATTAATTTGTAATATTGTTCTGAGTGACTTCTAAGAATAAAAGATGGTTTGTGATGCTCTATTCTACATTGGCTTGCTCTTTTATACCTAAATTTCTAAATTTCACAAACATGATCTAATAATCCAAAAACATTTTATTCGATAACAAACAAAAACATTTTAAAAATTAATTGAACATCTTTCATTTAAAAGGTATTTTTTTAAACAAGTTATTTAACTTGAAAGATTTTAATATCGATCAAAATCAGGTATAGGTATATTGTTTATTAAGAGAAAACGTGTTTGAGTTTAAGATATGCATAGGTACTAAATATATACAGCAGTGTTATAAACATCTCTCTTTTAATTTTCAATTATTTCCTGCCATCTACCCGCCAGAGTAAGGGCTTATTTGGATCTTTGAAATAGGTCTAGATAGAGAGGGATCCAAAATTGTTGTTGTATTACGTGTTAAGAAATTATTCTGATCCAGATCCGTAGATAAAAAAAAACAAGGCTATCACAAAAGGAAACTGAGTTTCAAGCAACATTCGGTTTATCGGAGAGACGGGCAGGAAGAAAGAAGGGTAAACAAAATCTCACCGGTCAACGATTTCAGGAGATTTTTTTGACGTTCCTCTTCCCACTAAGTTTGTGTGCGCTCAACCAAGGTAGTTTAAAATGAAAATACAGCAAATCGCCTCCGATTCTTCGTGTGAAAGGTACAAGAGATTGTTTGGGCCAGGTGTACAATCGTAGTTCAAATTTTGATCCGTGATTCAGGAATTTTAAGGCCAGGTGCGCACATGCAACTAATAGTATGGTCCCACTGAGCCTGAAATTGCACAATTTCGAGAACTCAATTTCAAAATTACGCAGTATTGGCACTTAAAATTAAACAATTTTGTCTGACAGCTTACATTGGAAACCATTTTGATCATTGGAATAATAAAATCAAAGGGCACGGTAGTGCCCAGCCAAGTTCTCGCCACTTCTCCCTTTTTACAGGAGCAAACTCAAGCGCTTTTCGACCCCTCTCTAACTTCGTAACCAATAATCTCAGAAACTTCAAAATCGCTATATTTACTAAGCTAGGCGAGCACAGGTGCCTTGCCAAATTTTAACTCTTTATCATATGTAAGTGGTTTCTGAGATACAGGACGCCAAAAATCGCGAAAACCGTAACTGACTGACTCACTGACTGACAGATCATCAAAATTATGGAGCACTTCTAGACACCGTAGAATCTTGTAATTTTGCACATGGATAGGCGGAGGTGGTATATGGGGGGCGTGGTATCCGCCCACTTTTACATAATTGCTGTCATTTATTTGGAGCACTTCTGATTGTTGTAGAAGGCAGAGCGGTAGGTCTTACAATTTAAACACAGGAAAAAAATTATAATTTTAAATTTATCATTCAGGGGGCGTGGCATCCACCCACTTTTCTGAAAATAGTTATCAATCATATGGAGCACTTCCCGACTTCATACAATCTTGTAATTTCGCACAAAGGTAGGCCTTGTGGTGCATACAAAGGAAAAAATCGAAAAATTTGGATTTTCTAAATAGGAAGCGTGGTATCCGCCCACTTTCACAGAATTGCTATTAATTATATGGAGTACTTCTGATTGTTGTAGAATGATGAAATTCGCTTGCAACGTTTACAATTGACAAAATCGAAAATTTGAGGATTTCCATATAGAGGGCGTGGTATCCGCCCACTTCCTCAAATTCTTTTCTGATTGTTGTAGAATTATGAAATTTGGTATAGAGGCAGGGCTTGCAATGTGTGTAAAGAAAAAAAAATTAAATTTGAGATTTAACATTCAGGGGCGTGGCATCCACCCACTTTCTTAGAACTATGTCTGATTGTTGTAGAATGATGAAATTTGGTAGAGCGATAGGGCTTGCAATGCAAACAAAGGAAAAAAATTTAAAATTTGATATTTGACATTCAGGGGCGTGGCATCAACCCACTTTCTCAGAAGTGTTGTCAATTATATGAAGCATTTCTGATTGTTGTAGAAATATGAATTTCGGTAGAGCGTTAGGGTTTATAATGCATGCTGAGGAAATCTTAAAAATTTGGAGTTTATCATTCAGGGGGCGTGGCATCCACCCACTTTCGTATTATTATTGTTTGCTGTACAATGACGATTTGTTGGAGTGTTAGAGCTCAGGTGCATTCGAAAATTGATAATTTAAGATTTTGTGTTAAAAAAAATACGTTGCAAAAAGGAGTGAAATCACACCAAAAACATACATGTTAAAAAAAAAAGCCAAGTTCTCCATGTATACTAAAAATCTTTATGTAACAAGTCAGCCCTAAAAAGTAATGAGATCTAAAAGTTTGCCAAGTTCTAAGTTTATGAAGGTTTATTATAAAATATTTTAAGTAGAGTAATATCGAAACAACTCCAAATTATGAGAGAAATTACTTATTTAATGATTACTGACTAAAATTTGGTAAGTTTACTTGGCAAGTTTTCAAAACAAAAATGCTGAGTGTGTAATCAGATGGAAAAAAGAAACCTTTCCAAGTAAAATTACCAAATTGTTTGGTTTGGGAGAGCCTTATAATATCATATTTTACTTATTTGCTTCAAACAGAATGAAAAACATTGAAAAATAAAGCTTCGTTCGAAAATAAATTATTAGATATATTCCCTCGAGTATTTAGGTAATATGGTTAACTAACTGTAAGCAAAGATGAAATTTCTCAATTTAACCAGGCACCGCATCGCGAATACCACCAGTACCTCCAGTGAAAAATTGGAACTCAATTGGGTGGTTTAATTAAATAAATACACAGGAAACTTATTAGTATAATAATTACTTAGAAAATTACAGGCATGATTTTAATGAAAAATTCCAGAATATTTAAAGTAATTCTTTGTATAGCAGCTACCAGTTGCATGCAAAGGCAATGGGTTGCGGTCGAAATACTGTAGGGTCAAAATACTGTTTTTAAAATACTGTATTTCAAAATACTGTATTTTAAAATTCTCTTTACACAAAATTCTGTATTTTAAAATTCTGTATGAGCAAAATACTGTATATCAAAATTCTGTATTTGAAAAATAATCATTTTGATAATGTAAAAAAGTGCGCACTTTTTTACATTATCAAAATGATTATTTTTAAATACTGAATTTCGATTACATACAGAATGATTTTTCTTTCACTACGTACATTTCTATAGATTTTTAAGTAAATTAAGGTAAATAACAGAATATGGAATTTTTGCTACCTACATATTCAGAGAAGTTTCTACTCTACTCAAATATGTTTGTATCAAATACCCAGTAGTAAATTTCTAAAAATTCAGAGCTGAATAAGCTGCTTTTTCCTTAGGGAAAAGAAGCTGCACTCTTAACCTTTGTGCTGTTTTCTCTGATGAATTTAACATGGGCATGTCATTTGCGGTAGGCACATGCCCCTTTCTCGATGAAAATTCAACAACGAAATCACTGGTTTGTTGGAAGTTGTTTTTTTGCCAGCTTGGAAAACGATGAAAAATATGATAATATTAAACAGAGAAAGAATTCCATAATGTAACACGGTTATTCATCTGCTTATTACTATTGATAATAATGTGATGAAAATTCAATAGTGAAAACATTAAGTAACTGGCAGTTATTTATTCAAGGACTTATTATTGTCCGATAAAAAATGTGAGGAATATGCAATAGTGTAAGTAATCACTAAGTGTAAACGAATTGGCTTTTCATCAGTAGAAGGTACCTCCCTCATTGCAATAAAAACTGATGTATTTATTGTAAAAATGTATGTGGTAATTTATTATCTTTTATTTTTTTGGATTATTATTAACATACCATATAAATTTAAACGAAAATAATTACGAATCACGACAATACAATCATGACAAAATTAGGTATTGTGGCTTCTCGAATAACCTAGGAATAGAAAAAAATGTTTAGTTTACAATAATTAAAAACTATAAAGAGTAGGTGATATTTAGTTTTTATTACTATGCATTAAAAAAAAAAAAAAAAAAAAAACAACTAAATTTGGGAAAAACAGTATTTTGGAAAACAGAATTTTACACTTACAGTATTTTGAATATACAGATATTTGCATTTACAGAATTTTGAAATACAGAATTCTGAAAAACAGAATTTTGATCGTACAGTATTTTCAAAAAAAGGAAAAACAGAATTTTTGTCATACAGGATTTTGATAGCCAGAATTATGACCCGCTCCCAAAGGCAACAAAAAACTTGTGAGCAAGAATGCGTAATTCCAAGAATATTTATTTAAGATAGGTACCTTTGATTTTCCAAATACATACATTAAATTAATTTTGGGCCTTTAAAGGCTATAACTTGTGCAAAATATACAAGCAAGAAGAGTAAGAGAATTCTCCCATCACGAGTATGTTTTGTTTTTGTCTAAAAATTTCTGACGCGACGTTAAAAATTGAGCAACCGAATCCAGTTTTTTTTTGATTATTATAAACTGAACTTAATTTTAAGACTAACATTGTGTCCAAACGGCAGCTGAAAGATGCAATGCAACAGTTTTTATTTATTATACTGTAAAATTTGTTTCTCAGTTTTTCTATTTTGATTTGTTATTGTTTTAAATGTTCAATTTGATAAGAATTAATTAATCATTAATCAGAAATCTGAAAACAAGATTTTTATTTACTAAAAAATAAAAATATAAATAATTCAAATTTAAGAGTTCGGCTGTTCTATGTACATGCCTACATATATAGAATTATGGCTTCCCCGAAGAAAGAAAGCCTAAGTTTTACAGTCCAAATATCTCTACCAACTGGACTTTCGATATGGACTTTTCGAACCGGATGGAATTAGTGTACCTACATATGTGCATTATGTTCCTATGCGTATGGTGCGAGTTCACGCATCAAGATTATTTATTTTATTGATCGAAATCAATAGAAGTACATAATTGTTTTTTTTTAGTTTTATTTGCAATTTTTTGCACGCCGACGCGCCGTGTATGAAGGATTGACACTGCAGTTTTTGCTCCACCAAAAAAAGGTTGATGGAAATATTCCGCAGGAAGAAGTTGATTTTCAAGTCAACAAGAACTGGAAAGGCAGATTTATTGACAAAAAATTAAAAAAAAACTAAATAGATAGGTGAAAGGTGAGTTGCAAAAAGTGGTAGAATTAGATTTTTAGGTGGTAGGTTTTTATGAACAGCAAAAAGTGGTAGAAATACCACTTAAGGCCGTGTGTGAATTGGCTTAAAATCGCGTTAAATTTTATCCATAGAATAATTTTTGACATAAGTGAGGTGAAAATGTACGAAGAAATGTCAAAATTTAATCTCGGATAAAATTTAATCGAAATTTTAAACGAATTCGCACACGGCCTAAGTTGTAGAAGTCCCAACACTGGCTATGAGTCACAATGGCGTGACTATATGATCATAATGCAGCACGGATTATGAGCCACAATATGCGTGGTTATAATCAAATAAACGAGTGCCTGTGTGTCACACAATTGGCGTGATCGCCAGCATAAAGTTGCACAGAGCGGCTTATGGGTCACAATAGGCGTGGCCATAACCATAATTTATCAAAGGTTATGAGTAACAACATGCGTGGCTATAACCAAATAAAAATTGCTTGTGGATCACAATTGGCGTGATCATAATGCAGAATGGTTTGTGGGTCACAAAATGTGTGACCAAGAACATATATAGAGAGCGGCTTATATGAATATGCTTGGCCATAATTAATGAATACTCGGCGGTTGGAAGCGCGTTTCGGAATCTGGCATTGAAGACGATTTAGTGAGGCCGTCGTATGCTGGGCCGCGGGCTCCCTTACACGAATCTGAACAGATTCAGATTGATGACAATACAAGAACGACGTCAGATCTACAGAATCGTCGCACCAAACAAGCAAGATTATACATGTCGTCTACCAATACTGAGAAGGTGTAAAGTAAAACTATCCGGTATTCGCCGAATATCAGATTTTAAACAGCAGACCGAGTTCTTACGACGTTGATCAGCATGCAATTCAGACGAAGCTGGAGATGCTGGATAACTGCTGGGAGGAGTACAACAGCGCGTGTAACCATTGGCTATCAACAGGAAATGTGGCTGGTAATTCGTTCCTTGAGCAGGGTGAATAAATTTATTTCACTGTCAGTCAGACAATGTTTTGCGAATTAATTGGAGCGATATGACAAGTGACAAGTCAGTTTGGATTTCCGACGTTTACTGGAGATTTCGCTAAGTTGGCACCTTTCCGTGATGCATTTATTAAAGAGGTGCACAATAATACAAATTTAACAAATGCGCAGTGCTTAAGCAAATTAATGGCTGCTTTGGAAGGCCCAGCTAAACGTGCAGTTGGTCAACGGTCAGTTGCTTATGATGATAATTATTTATTGGTATGGTCTTCATTGCGACAACAGTTTGACAACAACCAAACCAAACCATTAGAGCTCACATGCAAGAAATTAATGCTTTGCTTCCCAGTACGTCAAAGATCTTTTGAGGATTTGCGGGAGGTTTTGGATATTGTACGGGTGAATCGTCGGCTATCATCTGAGCAGTTAATCGATTACCAATTCATCGAGGCAGCTAATGGACACAGAAGGAAGACGTGAATGTACAATGCGTCACTGAATAAATGAGTTACTGGCTGAACAGAATGATGACGGAGGCGGAACTGGAATAGCAGTCAAAATATTGAATACACGCAAATTCAATGTTGCGAACACAACGGAACGTAGCCACTTTTAACTTTTCACGTTCGACACTTTTGACGTTTCAATTTGTATGAAGAAAAAAAACAACTTTTTGGGTCAGAAAAAAATATTTTGGTTATTTGTATGGCGAAAAAAATTATTTATTAAAAGGAACATTTTTGGAAACAAAAAATGTGTATTCTGAGCTTGTACACAAGAATATTCTTTTGTTTTTCTTCAAAATACATTCAAAGCTGTACAGCTGCATTGTGGACAGGTAAAAAAAATAACGTACGACACTTTTTGACAGCTCTTCCAGTTCCGTCTGCGGCTCCAGTTCCGTCATTCTATTCTGTTCAGGCAGTTACCCACATTGACGGAGATGTTTGCATTTTTGGAACAGCGCACAAATTGTCTTGCCACTTTGGAAATGGGAACAAATAACCCCAGAGTAATAGCAGCTATAGCTCACAAGAAGATTCACAAGGCCTTCGGTCAGCACAACGAAGCACATAATTGCAAGTCGCTGACAAGAAACGACGAATGATGAGCCCTGCAAAAATTAGTTCTGCTATCGTTGGACCAAATTGAAGAATCTGCTGACTCATCAAGGGGGGAGTGGGTCCAAACGGCAGCTGAAAGATGCAATGCAACAGTTTTTATTTATTATACTGTAACTTGTTTCTCAGTCTTTCTATTTTGATTTGTAATTGTTTTAAATGTTCAATTTGATAAGAATTAATTAATCATTAATCAGAAATCGGAAAACAAGATTTTTATTTCCTAAAAATTAAAATATAAATAATTCAAATTTAAGAATTCGTCTGTTCTATGTGCATAGAATTATGGCTTTCCCGAAGAAAGAAAGCGTATAAGTTTTACAGTCCATTCCATATATCTATACCAGCTGGACTTTCGATAAACATAAAAAAAAATAAATAAATTTGATGGCACAACAGCTCATGAAGAACTAGGGCCTAGTGACTTACAACTCTCAACCATTCCTGTGTGCGTGTCTGCAGGAATGGAGGGGACCTACAGTTTATTGCCGAATCCGAACGGCTAACGAGCGGCACTTTTCTGTGACAGGAGATACTCTTGGAGGATTTGTCAATTTCTCGCAAGAGGCAGTAGCCGTTTTTTCTTTTTAAATAAATAGGTGGCGAGGCTGACAGTCCATCGCACTAACCATCACGCCACGGCTACTGCTTTCGATAAACATCTTTTACCTTTTTCTATGGAAATTTTAAATAGTTAAAATTTAAAGTATAAGACTAAAGTATGTACAAAACGTATACCTATGTTTTGATATTTGAAATAATTTAACTCTAGAAATTACGGTCGAGAAAAAAGTAAAGTAATTATAAGGCAAGACAATCACTGAAGTGTTAACGGAGTGGAGTGGTGCAGGAGTAAAGAGTGGCAGTGGAGTGGTGAACAAGTGGTTTGGGGATGGAGTATTGAAGTGATATGAAAGTGGTTTAACGCGCACTGCGGTGGAAAAATACGTTCACCAGCTCTCTCGGTCTATAAGTCAACCATCACAAGCATATTCGTATGTAGTACAAAAATCCACTTCGTCACCACTCACTTGCCACTTGAAAATTAAACATGTTGGAGAAATGTGGCAGCAGACTGGCACCACATTACCTGTAAAATATCATGCCACCGCCCCTCCACTTTGATGAGCGCTTCTTCATTTAATTACATATTGGTTTTACCAATTCCACCAGTTAATTAGTCCCCACGCAACTACCACTCCACTTCGTCATGACTTCAGTGAGGGACCCTTGCCTAAAACAAAAAAAAAAAAGATTCAAAAATAACTTTTTAGTTTTTTACGGGTGGATAATCTTAAAAAAAAAAAAACTTATCAAAGTTCTAATTTTTAAAAGGTTACTAAAGGCAATGATTGTTAACGGTACGGTACCGCTAATTGATATTGCTCTTTTTCAGCTTATTTAACAATTTTAATTTTATTTGGGAGATTGTGCAGAACAGCGACTTTTGCCAAAGAAACACAAACAAAAAATAATTGATACAAATTATTTGAAAATAATTTAAAAAGAACTATTTTTACTGGTGGAAGAGAATTTGTTCATGTTTTATTGTTAAAAAGATCTAGATATTAGCAAATTGTTGTAGAAATAGATTACCAAAATTTTTGAAACTGCAACTATACCCGTTATTTGAGAAAGGAGATGCTATAATGTAGTATCTAACTATAGAGGACTGTCTTTTCTGGACACGCTTTATAAATTATTTACCACCGTTGTTTTAAATAGACTTAGTCCCCTTTCACACAAGGCAACTGAGTTGCCGTCAACAACTAGTTTATAGGCGAGAAGGGCAGGAAGAAAGAGGAGTAAACGAAATCTCCCCGGTCAACAAATTCCGGAGACTTTTTTGACGTTTCTCTTCACACTACGTTTGGTAGTTTAAAAGGAAAATACAGCAAGTCTCCTCCGACTTTGTATCTTCGTGTGAAAGGTACAAGAGATTGTTAAGGAGATTTAAAGAGAACGTCAAAAAAATCACCAACAACTAGTATCTTCGTGTGAAAGGGGTCTTAGTTGGAAACAAATAACTTCAAAAACGAGTTTCAAGGTGCTTATACGAGTAACTACTCTACTGTGGACCAAGTTTATAATCTTTCATGTATTATACATTTCGCTTCAACTGAATAAGCACAAAAATTGTATAAGGTTCGTTTTCCATTTTTTCCAAACTTTGTGCGTTGATGCATCATCTTATGATACATTGTTGGCTTATGATATTGAGAAAAGAAATCAGAAAAAATAATTCAAAAAGTAGGTACCGCTATATTTTCTCTCGCACTCTGGCAAAACGTTCCATATGGAAAAATGCAGATTTTTTTTGCGTCAACTGAATAGACACAAGGTCATTATCTTCATTATTTATGAGCGTTTTGAGGTTTTTTTCAACTGTTTTAATAATGATGGGTAGGTCAAAATCTCTAAATAGTGTTGAAAAAGCTAAAATCGTTTTATTAAGAGAACAAGGACTAACCGGGCGTGCTTTAGCTAACAAAATTGAACGAAGTTTTGTGATTTAAAAATCAAGATTCGTACGGAAAAAACATGAAAGGAGGTAAAAAACAGCAACAACAGCAGTTGATCGAAGAGCAATTTTAAGATGTGCTTCCAATTCGTGTGTCTCTGGGGCAAAAATAAAACAAAAAGCTAGTGTAAGTGCAAGTGTTTCATCAGTCCTTAGAGTTATTAATAGTGCAAATCCTCTAAAACGATTGAAACTCCAAAAGAAACCACTTCTAAACCAGCAACGGAAATGCATGCGTTTAGAATTTTCTAGACTCCATATGAGTTTGGAAAATGGATGGCTTCACGTGTTTTTTTCGGATGAGAAAAAGTTTAATTTTGATGGCCTTGATGGCTTTAACTATTACTTTCACATGTGAGAAGAAGAACGTTTTTTGACGCGACATCATAGTCGAGAAGGCGGTGTTATGGTATGGGGAGCAGTTAGCTACTATGGCACTATTGAGCTTGAGTTCCAATCATCAAAAATGACTACAATTACATACTAACTAGGGAATCTTGAAAAGAAATTTTCCAAAGTTTTCGGATATTTTTGGACCAATAAACTGGACTTTTCATAACGATAACGCCCCCATCCACACGGCACGCATTGTTAAAAATAGATAGAGGAGCCTCATGTGGAATTGCTTCAATGGCCGCCGTACTTAGCTAACCTGAACCTTATTGAAAATGTATGGCAATGGTTAGTACGAAAAGCTTATGAGTCTGGCCGTCATCTTACGACAGAGAATGTCGGATTCTAACCATTAAATTAGTCCTGAGTGAAATTTCGCTGGACCACATAAAGAGGCTGCACGATTCGTTACCGGAGCGAATTTATGAAATCCTTATGAAAAAAGGCAGCAGTACCCGCTACTAGGAATAACCCATAAAAAACTTATTTAAGAAAAGCTTGTTTCATTTCATTCCATTTACTTTTATTCACAATTTCAGTATTCGTGTCTATTCAGTTGTCGCAAGAAAAATCAGCATTTTTCCATATGGAACGCTTTGCAGGAGAGCGAGAGAAAATATAGCGGTACTTTTTGAATTATTCTTTCTAATTTATTTTATTAGCATTGTAAGCCAACTGTAAGCATCATCAGATGAAACATTAAAGCCCAAAATTCTGAAAAACTCGACAACGTAGCCTAGAAAATTTTGTGCTTAATCAGTTGAAGCACAGTGTACATCTTCAATTAAATGAGAAGAAGAAACTATGCATTCTTTATTGATCTAAAAGCTGCCTTTGATAATGTTGACAGGAACGCGAGGAATCTCTTCAAAGATGATCGCAATTATAAAAGCACTTTATCAGGATACTGCTGCTGCTGTTTGGGATGGCCTGAGCAGGGTTGACACTTTTCGGAAAACTTTCCGCAGTAGATTCACAAAAAAAATGCAGTCGATTGAACTTTTTTGCAGTAGATTTGTTTTATTATTAAAATATCAGGCTATAAGTTATCTTAAACGAAAAGAAAAGGTATCGTATTAATTAGGCATAACTATTTTTTTAATTTTAAATTCCCTGTCGCTACTATGTCTTTCATGACTTTGGCCTTTACCAATACTGTGCATCGCTATACTTAATTAAATGCATATAAAGTACAATTGCATTTACTTAATACGAATTTTAACCTTTTTGTGCAGATTTCATTAAAAACTTGCCCATATTACCACAACTTGCAAAATTTAAAATAAAACACAAATTCACAAAAACAAGATTTCCGTCAGCTTTCAATATTCATCGAAACAGAGCCGATATAGTCAAAAGCCGTATAGATACAAATTAAGTTAAGTAGGATGTGAGTATTTTCTGAAGAATTATACTGCGTTTTCATTAGAGCAAATGAGATAATTTTGTTCAAAATTTCCAAATTCAATTCAAAATCATTTCATTTCCAATACAAATTCAAATTACCTCATTTGGAAATTATGTAGGAAATTACGTTAAACTTTTATAAACACACCCAAACGGAATCCATTCAAAGTGGAACCCATTTAAAATGACAGAATTCAATGTAAAAACAACAAAAACAAGCGATTGACAATCTGGACCTTCAAACAAAATTAGGAAATTTGAAATGTGAACACTTTTTTGTAATTTTCCAAATTACCTCATTTCAGCTGTAATGAAAACGCAGTATTAGAATGATTGCAATCAATGACAAAATTGAAAAATTATTTGTGGGTTATTTGTTTGAGAAATTTTTTTTGTAAAACTAAAAATGCAGTAGATTTGATTTAAGGGCAGTAGATTTCTTTTGAGAAAAAAATGCAGTACCTACATCTACTGCAATTGCAGCAAAGTGGCAACCCTGGGCCTGAGTATGCATGATTTCTTTTCCACGAACAAAGGTGTCCGACAGGGTTATGTGCTAAGCTCTCTGTTCTTTGTCCTCTTCTTAAAGTGACGTGCTCTCCCGCTCACAGCTTCTCAACATTCTAAATGGCAACTCCTACAAAAACTTTTACAATTTTTTAAAAGCTGCAATTAAATATCGCTATCTTATTTTAAATGAATTTTCATGATCTACATATATCTTAAATAAATTTTGTGGTACCATTTTCTCAAAAAGCATTTGACTGATTTCGATAAATTGTATATGGTTGGAAAACCACAATTGCGGAGATGTGCAGAATATACTTCAGACGCGTATTTACACACTGTGGATCATTTTGTTTTTGTACTGTCGAGCACTGTGCGTATTTAAAAAAAAAAAATAACAAAAAAAACTTTTTTTTTGAAAAAAATCGATGTGTTTAGAAAAAAAATCGACTTTTCTTGGCAAATCCCTTGTATAGAAAAAAATCGATTCTGTTTAGAAAAAAAATCGAAGTTTTTTGCTAAAAGGAATTCAACTTAATGTAAGTCAACTCACTAGGCTATCATTGTTAAATTTACTTTTTTACCAACCTGACAGGCAACTTAAAGTTATTGTCTAAATTAATCTTATACCAGCATAAAATATGTTTTTGTATCTTTTTTGAAATAAAATTATATATGTATGTATGTACATATGTATCTATATCTAATAGCAAATTGGCTTGGCAAAAAATCTACATTATATTATTCTGATACATAACCAAAAAGAAATAGGCCATTTTGAATTATTATCAATACTTAACCTATCTGTAGGCAGTGTTTAAAAGTCTAGTGGTGGAAGAAAGAAGGGCTTTGGTTTTTAAAAAAAGAATTTCCAAAGCATAGCCTCTCAAAAACAAAAAGAATTTTTTAAATCGGATAACACTTCTTTTTTGTTTTAACTCCATTTAACCCTACAATAGGTAGGCACAAAATGCACTTGCACTTGGCAACATTTATCAAAAACAAATATTCCTAAAACCATTCTCATTCAATTTTCTTAAGCTATTCTCTAAGACTGACCTTTCAAAAAAAAGTTTGTTCAAAAAAGACTATAATTTTCGTTTGGAGTGGTGTTTAATGTCGTTTTTCTTTTGCAAATAGGGATTTTGATCCCGGATCACGAATTTTCTTGGCAAAAGAAACGCAGATTGGATTTGTTTTTTGTTTGCAAATGTATGTGTGGGATGTCAATTTTAATTTTGTCAAAAATAATTTTAATTTAATAAAGCAAAAAATAATTTTGATAGGCAAAGAATCAAAAACGGAATGCAAATGAAATAGAAAATCACAGAATCACAGAATCACACAAAAGCACAAAATGACGTTTTATAAATAGTGTGTGTGCAAGTGCGTGTTTCATGTAGGTGTAAATCTCTCTTTAATTCGGGATCAGAGATTTTGATCCCGAATTGTCAGGGATTGATTTTTTTTGGTTGAATGTAATGCAAAAACTTGTCCGGGATCAAAATCCCTCACAGGGATCAATTTTTTTTGGCTGAAAGAAAAACGACATAAGTATCGCAATACCGACACTAAACGCCTACAAAGTGACTCGACACAAAAATTGAGAATTGTCGTTCAAGATAAACGCCTGTTGTAATAAGGGTGATTATTTATTTAAAAAATATAACAAGAACATTTTTTTTATAAAGAACAAAATAATTTTTTAGTATAATGTACATCTATGGCTTTTTTCAAATTTTTCTTAATGTACATTATTATGCATGCCGTCATCATTTATTTGAATTTTTACTAGATTGTGTGTTATTTACGCTGATGATGACCATGGGACATATTGACCAGATTGATCGGCATTTTGACTAAGTGATGGCTTGATAATATTCTTGCGTGGGACAGTTGGGACTACTTTGAGTGGTTTATAAGTTGTTTGAACGGGCTTAATAACTGCTGGAATTGGCTTGTATGCAGCTAATGTTGGTTTTGGTCTCAATGGTCTTTGTGTTGATGGTAAAACTGCTACTTTAGGCTTAATTGTAAGTGGGGCATAAGTTGGTTGAACTGGCCTTACAGTTTTAAGTGTTATTGGCTTGTATGGTGCCAATGTTGGCTTTGGCCTTAAAGGTTGTGGTGATGGTACAATTAATGGTGAGGATTTAGATTCCTGTCCTGCCAGACTCGCTAATGCCTCTTCCTCTATGGCGTTGACTGCAGCAACGGCCAATACGACCAAACACATGAAGAGCTACATACAAATAAAATATATAAATTCAGTGAAATCTTTTCAAAAAAATATACCAAATAAGAAAAATCTTACCTTCATATTAATTTGTAATATTGTTCTGAGTGACTTCTAAGAATAAAAGATGGTTTGTGATGCTCTATTCTACATTGGCTTGCTCTTTTATACCTAAATTTCTAAATTTCACAAACATGATCTAATAATCCAAAAACATTTTATTCGATAACAAACAAAAACATTTTAAAAATTAATTAAACATCTTTCATTTTAAAGGTGTTTTTTTTTTTAAACAAGTTATTTAACTTGAAAGTACCTATAATGTTTATGAAGAGAAAACGTGTTTGAGTTTAAGATATGCATCGGTACTAAATTTATAATCATGATAAATTTTGAATGCACAATAAAAGAAATTTATGCAACAAAGGATTAACAACATTAATAATTTGATGCACACACCAGGCACCACAAATTATTATAAATATTCTGGTTGAGGTTCTTATAGCAAGTCATTCTTTTGATAATTCTATTCAAATTTTGTTTAGATAATAGATTTTTGATATTATGATTAGCGAATAAGAGAGCATTATAATTTTAATAACATCATTAAGTCTGTTTAGTATAATATAAAATTCCTTGTAAATTTTGACAATTATTTGCTGTCAAAACCCACGAAAAAAAAAAAACAATTTTGGGAAACTTGGTGAAAATTTCAAGTTACCGAACAAGGAATAATGTGTACCTACTGAAATAGATTGTTCACCTACGACAAAACATAATGCGTTCAATTTGGAGTTCTCAATAAATTCCTAAAAGTCCACTTACCAGAAGTTAACGCATTTTGACTTGATGGTACCTGTAATGACCAAAATATAGATAGTTGTAAAAAAAACAGAGTTTAATGTTTTGCCAAAAAATTCGCATTGCGGAAATAGGGTTTTTTTTGGAAAGGGAGACGGATAGAATCCCGAAATCCCGAAAACCCAAAATCCCGAAAATCTAAAATCCCGAAAACCCAAAATCCCGGAAACCTAAAATCCCGAAAACCCAGAATCCCGAAAATGCAAATTCTCGAAAACACAGAATCCGGAAAATGTATATTTTCTTTAATTTTTTTTAAATAAAAAAAAGCACTTCAAAATCGTCTTTTTAACTTTATTGAACAAAAACATAATAGAGGAAGTATAACAATATATAGTCAAGAAAAGTAAGCAAATTATAAGTCATATTTAACACAAATTAATATTGTAAGAAATTCCTTTATTTCTGAACGTTCCTTACGTTCCAAGTAGATTTTTAAAATTTTTTTCTCTTTCATCTTGTAGCGTTTCCTAATAACATGTGGTAGAAATACTCATCTTAACTAAACCAATTTGACACCATTTAAAATAAAATAATAATTTGAAAATTATAAAACTCACAGATTATTAAATTTAAGTTTAATGAAATCTTTTCCTTCACACTTAATGTTACAACTATGCATATTTTTTTTTATATCTTTTTTTTTTTTTTAACTAAAATAAACTGACATTAAAATGTATTATGATGTACCTAAAAAACTTTTTAATAAAATATAATTCGTTCTTAAACATTTTTAAGTTAATGAAAAATTGTCCTCTTTTGTGCCTCTGAAAAAATGGTCACCTATAGGGCAAGCTTTGGATTCGTGCAAAAAATCGAACTTGAGAAAACAATCAAACTTGACATTACGATAATAAGTTGGTCCCGAAAATCCATCTGTCATGTCTGTATGTGTGGCCTACAGCCTAAACCACTGAAAGCGATTTTCTTCAAACTTGAAGTATAAGATTTTTTGGTGATTTCCTAGAGGGGAAATTGAGATTTTTTTTTTAGCTAAAAAATAACGGTACTTGCATTACATCCGCTTTGAAAAAGGTTATTTATCTCAAAAACAGCTCTAACGAATTTAATTAAATTTTTTGTGTGTACTAGTGGTGGTATGGTCTGCATTTTGGTGAGAAAAAAATTTATCCAAACCCGTTATTAACAGCATTTGCCATAGAACCGTTTTTTTTTTTTTTATTTTTGACTTTCTCGTTAGCCACTCAACCACATTCAGTCAAAATTTTTATTCTTTAAGTCGTATCAAGTGTGAATAATACTGCATACAAATATTTTCAAAAAAAGAAAATATTTTTTTGGATTTAAAAAAAAAGTTAAAATAAATCATTTTTTTTGAAAACGGGTTGATGATTTTTTTGAAGGTTTGTTTTTAGTTGTATATTAATATATTCTTAAAAATGGTATACCAAATTTTGTTCCTAAAAAATTTGAAGAAATTTTATACACTTGTCAAAAAAATTAAGGGAACAAAAAAAATCACTTTTTTTTAGTGTTTTTTGAAAAGCTGTACCTCTGTGAAAAGTGGTCGTATTGAGATAAAACAGAAAGCATTCTAAAGCTTTATATTTTTTGTATTGAGAAATTTTAGCAAATAAATTTTTTAAGGTACCGTTATTGCGCAATCATAAGAAGAAGCACGAGCCAAAAAATTTTTTTTTTTTTTGAACATTGGCATTTTATTTGAAAATTTTTTTTGAGCCAAATCAATGCTTTTTTTTGATAACTTGTTTATTCAGTTTTAAGTTCGTCTTTTTTCGTCATTCTACAATTTTTCTTCAGAAGAATATCTGGCCTTGAATGAAAAAACAGACTTTTGACTTTGACTACCAATATCTTCGCAAGGAATGACGACACTGAAAATTAAAGGGTGGTTTTAAAAACTGGAAGTAATATTCTGCAAGATTTTTCTAAAACTTTATAACGATTATTTTTTTGGCTCCTCATTGTTACATTCACAAAAGGTCAAAAAAACGACTTTTTAAAGACTTTTTGTAAATTTTTTACTGCTTTACAAATATTGACTGCAGGACTTAATTTGGTATGACATTTTAAAGAACTATAGACTACAAATATTTCTGTAAAGTTTCAAGTTAATCCATTGAACCGTTTTCACGTACCGAATGATCAAAGTCGTAAAAACCAGTTAAAGGAACAAATTGGGTGGTTCATAAACATTGTGAAATTGTTATACCAAATTAAGTCCTGCAGTCAATATTTGTAAAGCAGTAAAAGATTTACAAAAAGTCTTTAAACAGTCCTTTTTTTGACCTTTTCTTAATTAAACGGTGAGGAGTTAAAAAAAATAATGATTATAATGTTTTAAAAAAAAATTTTGTAGAAAATTGTGTTTTGTTTTTAAAACTATCCTTAAATTTTCCGTATCGTCATTCCTTGCGAAGATATTGGTAGTCAAAGTCAAAAGTCTGTTTTTTTATTCAAAGCCAGATATTCTTCTGAAAAAAAATTGTAGAATGACGAAAAAACGACCTTAAAACTTAATAAACAAGTTATCGAAAAAAAGCATTGATTTGGCTCAAAAAAAATTTTCAAAGAAAATGCCAAAAAAAAAAAAAAAATTAAAATTTGTGGCTTGTGCTTCTTCTTATGATTGCGCAATAACGGTACCTTAAAAAATTTATTTGCTAAAATTTCTCAATACAAAAAATATAAAGCTCGAAAGTTCGAAAGAAATTCGAACCTTGCCAGAATAAGTAAAAGTTTTAAACCGTTATTTTAAACACATTCTGCGTAACATGCATCGGCAAAAGCTATTTTTCTTCACAGGTAGCTGCAGTTTATTGTGAAGAAATTTGTGAAGCGTTGTTAATTGTATACAAAAAATTACCGTTGTAAAAAATTAAAATTTTTGATATGCAGTTTCAAGTTCTGGTAGCTATGTGTTAGCTATTTGAGAGTTTTTTTTTGTGAGAAAGTGCTTTAAATTATATTAAAAAATAAATATAAAAAAAAACCTTTTTGATGCCTGTTTTCTTTTACATCTTCATACAAAATTACAAACATTGATCGATTTAGTTTTGTTCTCAAGCAGTCCCAAGCTTGACTTTTATTTTTTTAGTAGGTCATCTTATTAGTTTTAAGGAACTGTAAAAAAATTTACGCACCTTTGCGCTTTAGAATAAAAAGCTTTTTCGAAAAAAGTGCTTTCTAACAAAAAAAAATAATTTTTTTGAGAATTTCTAATGGGGTTTTCCATTGGTAAATTTAGATTTCAATGAAAAAATTGATTTATTTTGTGGCGAATAGAACACAATTTCAAATTGATTTATTTTTGTCACTGTGTTTGTGCATTAAAGTTTCTATGTCAATATTTCAAAAAAATCTTCATCCTTCGATTTTTACTTTTAAAAGAGAAATATGAACTTGATAAAGTTGCCGGTTCATTTTAAACTGCTACCATTTATTTACTACCAATTATTATCCACATTTTTCAACATAATTTGTATAACCGAAATATCAACGAAAAACATTTAAAAACTGACAGCTGGATTTATGTTGGTATTAGTACAAAGAGGGGTAAATCTGCCGAAAAATTTAGATTTGCAAATTTGATTTAAAATCAAAAATAAATCAATTTATTTTGCCCAATGTAAAGCAAAAAGAGGGGAAATAGTGTTTTTGACAGATCCAAATCAAAAATAAATTGATTTATTTTACCAATGGAAAACCCCATAAGATTTGTTTTAACCTTTAGGTACAAGTTCTAACACAGAAATAGCTTGTTATATAATGCGATCAGCAGACAAAATTACACAATTTGATGTTGAGTTCATAAAAAATACCTATACTATTATGATTGTTCTTGCTAATGGCTATGAAATTGATATAGAAATGTTCAGGCATTTCGCAATTGACACTGCCAGATATTATAAGGAAAAGTATCCCTGGTATTACATGTCACCAACCCTTTATACATAATTAATTCATGGACCGGAAATAATAGCCCTTTCCCTGCTACCGATTGGTCAACTTACTGAGGAAGCTCAGGTATCAAGAAACAATGACTTTAAAAACTATAGAGAGCATTATTCCCGAAAATCTAGTAAAGAAATACTAACAGAGATATTTTTAACTCTTTTTTCTTAAGTTCTGATCCTGTAATCAGGGTTCCCAGGTCCCCAAAACATTTTTCCCCTTTTTTTGACACCAGAATGGTATTTTTTCCCCTAATTTTCTAATAAAAATCCCTTTTTTTTCCCCCAAGTAAACATTGAAAATATATTGTTTTGAATTTATCTTGTAACATTTTTGTATTGTACATAGTGTACCTAACTTTATATAATAGTGTCTCAATCAAAATATTTAATGAATTTAGTCATTCTGTCCTTTGTTCCGCTATGAGAAAGACAAAAAATTAAAGATTAAGCTTTTTCTGTTTCATTACGAAATATAATGCTAACAGAAACAGCATTTTTCTTAAAATCTTATTGTCGGTTTCCTTGTTACTGAAAACTATTCAAGATAAAAATTCTTTGTATTTGTTTTCTTTCTTCTCACCAAAAAACTGTTACTTCATGCAGGAAAAGGTTAAGTAAGGCCGTGTTCGAATTGGCTTAAAATGTCCATTGTATTTTGACGCTTCTACAATCTATATGAGATTCACCTAACTAGTGTTAAAACTGAACATTCTGATAAAATTTGGCGAAATTTTAATTTAATTCGCACACGAAATTTTCACTAATAGATTCTTCTATAGGTTTTCACATCAAAATTTGAAAATTTATAAAAAAATGTAAGAAATTTCATGTTTCCAACTAGATCTTATGTAGTAAAAAAATGAGTGAAGGTGTAGCACGGTTGTATTTGCATATTTATTAAAACCTAAAAGTCTAGTCACTAGAAAGAATAGAACATTAATTTTTCCCCTTTTCGAATTTTTTTCCCCTTTTTTAGGCTCTCCCCTTTTTTTCCCCTTTCGCATCATAAAATCGGCAAAAGTGGTGCTTTTCCCCTCAATCTGGGAACACTGCCTGTAATCACAAGTAGGAGAAAACTACTCGAAAAAAAAGGAACAAGATCTGCCCATTGTAGCACTGGCTTTGCTTAAAGCCTTCCCTGTTGAACAAATCAATGATTTTGAGGAAGAAAGCATCAGTGGTGAAGAAAACGATATGATTTTTTAATTAATTAAAAATCAATTATGTTAATTTATACAAAATTATTTTAGTATTAAAATTTGTTTTGTTGTTCTGTTTTTACAGAAAAAAAATTAAGTGTACTTATTTTTACATAGGGCATATGAATACAAGTATATATGTTTTTTGCTTGTAGTAGACTTAATGGCCGGATTTGACAGCCTTAAATTTGAATGTACTAAAAATAGTAGGAAACTTAATTCTTCAATTTATTTTAGTACAAACAAAAGTGGGCGTTTTGGTGCGCGTGGTCATTGTTGGGTCTAGAAATATCAATAGATTGGTTATTTCCAGAAATTTTTAGATTCCTAGGTCTATTGGCTGATTTATTGCCACCGATAGGGTGCCCCAGTGTGCGACGTGTCGACCGACCCGATTCGTTTTGTTAGCGTACATATATCTATCTATCTATCTATCTATCTATCTATCTATCTATCTATCTATCTATCTATCTATCTATCTATCTATCTATCTATCTATCTATCTATCTATCTATCTATCTATCTATCTATCTATCTATCTATCTATCTATCTATCTATCTATCTATCTATCTATCTATCTATCTATCTATCTATCTATCTATCTATCTATCTATCTATCTATCTATCTATCTATCTATCTATCTATCTATCTATCTATCTATCTATCTATCTATCTATCTATCTATCTATCTATCTATCTATCTATCTATCTATCTATCTATCTATCTATCTATCTATCTATCTATCTATCTATCTATCTATCTATCTATCTATCTATCTATCTATCTATCTATCTATCTATCTATCTATCTATCTATCTATCTATCTATCTATCTATCTATCTATCTATCTATCTATCTATCTATCTATCTATCTATCTATCTATCTATCTATCTATCTATCTATCTATCTATCTATCTATCTATCTATCTATCTATCTATCTATCTATCTATCTATCTATCTATCTATCTATCTATCTATCTATCTATCTATCTATCTATCTATCTATCTATCTATCTATCTATCTATCTATCTATCTATCTATCTATCTATCTATCTATCTATCTATCTATCTATCTATCTATCTATCTATCTATCTATCTATCTATCTATCTATCTATCTATCTATCTATCTATCTATCTATCTATCTATCTATCTATCTATCTATCTATCTATCTATCTATCTATCTATCTATCTATCTATCTATCTATCTATCTATCTATCTATCTATCTATCTATCTATCTATCTATCTATCTATCTATCTATCTATCTATCTATCTATCTATCTATCTATCTATCTATCTATCTATCTATCTATCTATCTATCTATCTATCTATCTATCTATCTATCTATCTATCTATCTATCTATCTATCTATCTATCTATCTATCTATCTAAATTTTAAGAAAATCACTTCAGTGAGGCTACATTTATAGGCCAAAGTATAGACAGACGGAGTTTTTCTTCAATTTAAAGTTTCATCATTATCTCTAGTTTGATTTTTGTTCGAATCCAATACTTGGCCTAAAGTACCGCAAGTAAAGTTTCGAGCCATGCGCTGGCTGTCACCACCCAAAATTTTGCTCTTCCGCTCGGGCTGGGTTCGCTTGGTTCTACCTCTTACCTAATGTCAAGGGACGAGTACCAACATTTAATTTCTGTGATTCTAAAACTAAAAATGAAGATTCCCCCGTAATAAATGAAAATTGTATACGTATGTATTTATGTAGGTGTATGATTTATTTGTATTGCATATTACAAAACATAACTGTGTAGAGATTACAGATTACATACTGTAATTTACGCTGACCATGGGACATAAGCACCACTGTTTTGAGCGTCTGGTTGAGTTGGTTTGATAATAATGTTCTTGCGTGGGGCAGTTGGGACTACCTTAGCTGGCAATATTGGTGCACGGGTTGTTTGAATGGGCTTTAAAACTTTTAGTGTTGGCTTGTATGGTGCTAATGTTGGCTTTGGTCTCAAAGGTTTTTGTGAAGGTAAAATTGATGGTAGAGACTGAGATGCCTCTGCTTCCTGATTCTCTACTACTTTCTCATCTGCGTTGACGGCTACAACCGCCAATACGACCAAGAACAAAAAGAACTGTACAAATATAATAAAAATTTTGTAATGAACATCTTTTTTTATAAAATTAAATAAAAACTTACTTTCATATTGCTTTTTAATTGTTTTGAGTGACTGTTAAGATTAGAAGAAGACTTGTGATACTTTATTCCAAATTGCCTTGCTCTTTTATACCAATTTTACTAAATTTTCACAAATATTATCTTCAATAACAAATAAATTAATTTTAGAAATTAATTGCACTTTTGTTATTAAACACAGTTGTGTTTACTTCAAAACAAGTTGTTTTGCCTACTTGATGATGTTAATAATAATTATTAAATATTTTAACCGACAGACCGACCAAAATCGAAGGCTGGTACCTACTCGAACAAAACTCTTTTGTTTAAAAGGAAACCTGATTCTTTTAAGGTAGGTCTTCAAATGTTTACTTACAAAAAATTCCAGTTTAAAATTTATTAATAAAATGTATACAAATCTAGTAAACAATCAAAAATATTAAAATAATTATTCTGGTTGAGGTTTTTTAGATAATTTTCTTTCATTTGATATTGGAATCATAGAAACTTCTTATAGGATATGTATGCATATAGTAAATAAAAATGCAACTGAATAAGTCCATTTCCAAACCAAAGCAACCATGAAAAGCTTGGGCAACCAGTGGATTTTATAATGTTTAGACTAAGGCTAGTAATAGATAAATAAATAGTTACGACTATGAACTTTTATGACCATTTTGTGACCATTAAAATTCCATAGTTGTTTTTTTGGATGTTATAAATAGGGTTGGATACGAAATCCCGAATGCCAAAATCCCAAATGGCTCAGTACTTTTTTTGTAATGAGCCATTTGGGATTCTAGCCTTAAAAATACCCTTTTTGTCATTATTAATGTTTATTTTTCTGCTTTTTTGGTAGATACTAGTTGATTTCTATATTTAAAATGGGTTGAAGAACTTCGTGCCTAAAGACTATAACTAGATAAAGTTGATTTCTTTAAAAAATATAGCTCATTGAACTGCTCTTTCCTAAAAAAAACACAATATTTAAAAAAAAATGTGAATTTAATTTGTAATTTTTTGTTTTAAATGTAAATAGTTTACATTTCTTAAAGAGTTATTACCTTTAATTTCAAAGCAGCGAAAATAAACACACGCAACAAGTCACGCCACACAAAACAGTTCGATTTCTTTGCTGAAGTTCAGTTCAGCTCAGTTCGGTACTGAAATAGTAATAAATAAAACGCACGACTTGATCGCACAAACTTGCTCTTGTAGTAAAAGTTTTTTTGAATTTTAAAGATTGAGTGTCTTATAAGTAAATAATTTTTTTATGGGAGCCTTAAGTTTAAAGTATTGTATTATACATGTTAACTTAAAGATGAAATTGAAAATTTATTAAAAATCAACTAAATTCGAAATAAATTTATTAAAAAAATCTTCAAAAAAAAGTACACCATCTGATTTCTTTAACTAATCTTAGTTTTTGAGAAAAAAAACTTAAAATCGTAGAAGCGGTTATTTTTTAAATTAATTTTTTATATTATGAAATTTTGTGAACATATTTAAGAAAAAAAATTGGTGCGCCATTTTAAGTATTTATTAATTTTAAATTAAAAATGAAATTTCAAAAAAAAATATGTACCGTACTAATATACTAATAAAATACATAAGTATTCAGAACAATTTTAATCAAAGTCGTAGGAGTCGTTTCCGAGAAAATTTAGATTTTCTGCGACGGTTTTTTAACATTTATATAGAAAGTCCCGTCAATTTCGACTATAAGAAAAATGTTTGTGCAAAATATTCTAGATAATGTTAAAAAATCAATGGGGTCGTTTCCGAAATATTTGATTTTCCAAATAAAATTTTGAAATCCCAAAAATATTTTTTTGAAAATTTTGTTATACAATACTATTTTAATTTTTCAGATTCTCCATAAAAAAATATCAAAATCAGGTCCTAGATCGTGTAAGACCATTCGATTGAACGATCATCGTTTTGGCAATAGCTTTCTCTATCAGATGTGAGGTAAAATATAGAGAGAGCAATCGTCAAAACGATTATCGTTCAATCGAATCGTCTTACGCGATCTGAGCCCAGCTCATTCCTTTTCGAGAAAAACGAAAAATCAAAAAAAATTATTGTACTTAAATACTTTTCAAATACTTTTAATTCCTTTTTAATTCCTTAACAATTTCTAATAAAAATATGAAGGAAATAAAACAAAGGAATTAAAAGTATTTGAAGAGTATTTAAGTACATTAATTTTAAGTACTAAAGTAATGAGTACAAAATTTTCTATTCTTTTGTGGAATTATAATTACAAGTACAAGTACCGGTGCTGGTACTTGGAAATTTTAAATACAATTACCATGGAATTGTATTTGTACTTAAAATTTTAAAATACAAGGTAATTGTACTAAAGCTTTAATTACACAGGTCTGTACATATCTCGAGGTTCCTACAATCCCAACTAATCTTTTTCAGCTGATTTGAAAAGATACATTTCATCGTAATTAGAATTTATTTTATGTCAAAACATTGTAAAAACAACTCAACTCAGTTGAGTTGTCATCCATAATAGGCAAAATAATTTTATTGATAGAAGAAAAACTACCTACAAGCTATAATTCTGCATTTCACTTTCAGTGATTCAAACGAACCTGCAGGAATTCACAAAAGTCCATACGGAAGAGAGTGCCTTGTTCACGCATTTCTTTTGGCATAACCTCTTGCACTTGATACACATTTGTCCATTTCCACAACAGACGACGGATGAAACAATTCTTGAACGAACTGAAAACATTTATATCTCTTGGCATACGGTTCAGGAAAAATGATTCCTTGGTCGCTACGTTGTAATAGTACACGGTATTGTGTCTGCTTGAGATGGCAGTCACAAACTGATGCATCAGTTCGTTCAGGAACATCATGCCACCGACAACATAAAAGCGTTCCGCCGTGTCATCACCGGATCTTATTCGAATACCCAAACGTTCGTTGCTATTGTTTTTCATTTTGTACATACGCATTTGTTGGAAAAAATTGTTAAAATCACGCAAAGGAATAAGTTTCTTGCAGCGAATGGGTGTCATTTGTACGTGGTTACCATCTGCACTCGTTGCTTTTTTGTTGGGTTTATTGAGGCTACGCGCGAACTTGTCGCACAACTTAAGGCGCTCCTTTAAGGGCATTCGAGCAATATTTACGCCACCTAGACAAATACCATCGATGATGTGTAATGACCGCATCATTATACCTTTGCTGCCCTCGCCGATCTGCTCCTGAACTATCTCTCCATAAATCAGGGTTTTAGGAGACATTTCCAGAACACAATCACACTGTTCCCAGCGACCCGTTGCAGACCATTTCAGGATAATGCCACGTCCACGACTTAAAAAAAAAGTAGCAGTATCACGAGCATTATCTTCGCTGCGTGACAAAGGCACAAAGTACCAATCAGGGACGTTTATAATTTTCTGGCACAGCTTTTCTTTGCTGTCCAACCTATCTGCAGGGACTGACATAAAACTCTTATCGGCATTCCATGCACTGAGTAGTTCCGCCAACAAGGCATCTGGGCTCTTCATTTCTGGAGCTTGTCGCATTTTATCGGGTAAGCCCCAGAGTTCCAAGCATTTGCTACGGTACTCCGCTTGGCGTGGCTCCTTTAAGTCAGGGTTGTTGCAGTATGCTGCAATTTTAATGAGTCCTACGATCTGGTTGTGGCCGAGGCGGTTATTGCTCTCAGTGACATACTCAAGGAATTGTTTGTCACGAGAGAGAACATCGAGAGCTACCAGTTCTCTAACATCCATCTCCGCTCCCGGATTGTCCCACATTTCCTGATTTATATGCGATAGATGGCGCCGCACTGTTTCCGTGTTTGATTTTTTCCATTTACAAATAAGATAACGCTCCGAGTTCGCTGGACGACTGGTGTTCGGTTTGCAAATGCTGATTTCTTCGAAGCACTTGTACATAAGATATACAAGACCAACACTGAAAGGTGTGAAAAGATCGAAAAGCTTACAAACAAAGTGACCCTTATCGCGAAGAATGCTTAGAGCTACCAGACACTGACACATATACAATTGTTTTGAAAGAATTTCTTGGATATTCTCCTTGCCATCGACAGAAAATCCTCCATCTGCCATAACGAAATGAACTCCAGCTTGCTCGGTATCTTTAAGAACGTACTCGGCAAATGAAGTTTGGTTAGCCGGATTGAAGATGTCTCCATCACCAGCAGTGCCATAGAAAGGATCAAAAGTCTCCGGTGATGCTGCGAAAAAATTGTCTAACTTGAAATCGTTCTGGCCACGCAAAGTGAAGCCGAAACCCTTGGCTTGCCATCCTTTTTTGTAAAGAACATATTCGGTGAATCCTCCAGGACCTACAAACAGAATTTAAACTTCCAATTTATTCAAACTATATTCTGAATTTTACTCACCTGCGCATATGTCGGCGAAGTACAGTAAGTCATTATCCTTAACCAAAGACATCCCGTTCTTGTCTTTAGGATCTGTAAACATAAAGTCGCATAGTGAGTCTATGTTTGCCATCTTCACCGCGGCACGGTTTTGGAAAATGGAACCCCTTATAGTTTCAAATGGGTTAGAACGTGTGCGCGCTCTCCTCATGTCGTTCCCATCGAGTTCGTCGAATGCACTCTTCGAACTCAGAACATTCCGGAGGATTTCTGGTTCGCAGAAGTTCGTTTCGTCATCTATAATTTCTTTTTTTGGTGCTTGACGTACCCAATCTGAAAGATCTTCCATTGTCAAATGGTCCAAGTCATCCGAATGGTTTTGAATCCAGTCGATCCTCTCTGGGATTTGTATTTCCTCTAAGTTCTCGCGCCACTGTTCGGCAGCGTTCGATATCTTTTCAAGTTTCAAGCCAAGACCACGTCGACCATCTTGCCTGGCGGCTTCCACAGGTTCTAACCGACCCTGCCCTAGTTTGCCAAGTCCTTGATTTGTTTTGTAGCCCATGTTGGCCATCATTTTAAAGGCAGTGCTGGAATAGCTATTAGACCATTCGGTTTTGACTTTTTTTGGTGGCGGTTCATCTTGAACAGATTCGTCATCTGGAACCGACTCGAATTGTTCTGAGGCTGTGGACTCGGAACCATCCGAGTCCTCTTCAGAAGACGACGACATATTTTTGCTATTATGCAGCGCCTTTTTGTGCAAAATATAAATAAAAATAGCGTTTTTATTTTATCGAATTAAAAACATAATTACCAAATAAAATTGAAATTAAGGTTTCGTTTGCTTATTATTTCTTTAAAAATATGCTACTTTGTTAATAAAGATGAACAACACACTTGAGAAATTTTTTTTAATGAAAAATCATAGAAATGTCATTTCCAAGGAGTTTTTGTTGACTTGGAAAATGCGACTGGAAAATTAGATTTGTTTGTTTACAATTTTGTTAAAGGCCTTCCACACTATCCCACTAAGCATGGCCGTATTATATATGGACTGCTAGTTGCTTACCTCAAGCTTTGTATATAAAAGCCTCAAGTTGGTTCCATTTTTATCTCAGTCGTTCTTGGCGACATTAGCGCCAGAAATTTCAAAACGCGGAAAAAAATAAAACCTCAATTTTGACATTGAGTACGTTCAATAAAAAAATTTCAGATTCTGAAAAACCAGGGGTGGAATCGGCTAAGGTGATTTGTGATAAGTGATAGTCATTTTCAACAAATTCCGTCTGCGTAAGGTGATTGTCACATGTGACAATCACATTTTTGTGACTAATTTCTGTGACAGCCATTTTGCTATCACTTTCATACAAAACTTTATTATTTTCTGCAGTTTCTTAAGTCAAAGATCTTTGAATAAACTTATATTCAATGAAATAACACATTTGTTTTTATTTCTCAAAGGTTTAAGCATTTTTATTAATTAATATTTTTCAACTCTAGAGAACTTTATTTTAACTTCTGTTTCACAAATAAGTATATGGAATTTTTTCACTCAACAAATAATACTTAATAAATCATATAAAAACAAGATATGTATATATTTTATAAAAAAATTCAAAATATAGATTACATACTTAATAAACACAAAAGCCAACAGAAAATAATCTTCAGAAAAAAGCAAAATTATGACTGAAGTAAGTGTTTTGTGATCACTTTACGCAGACGGAAAATTAAATCCAATCACATGTGACTGTCATAAATGTGATGATCACAAATCACTTTACGCGATTCCACGCCAGATTTTTTTCGTTGAACGCAAAAAAAACAGAAATTAAAGTCAAATTTCCGTATTTAAGGCTCTCCATACATAAAGTTTTCTTTTATTTTGCTTCTATGAAAATTCAATAAGTAAGGGCTCGCCCAAATCAACGCGAATATTCGGCGCGACGAACGAAAACAACAATAACAACACGTGGTTGTCAAACAAAACATTGTTATTAGCTGTATTTTATTTTCCCCCAGATCTAAACCGGATCAGATCATGATAATAAAACAAACTGGATCACAAATTTATTTATTTCTCACAGTTGGCTTTATTTGCACAATAAAATTGACAGAAGGAAAATTTTCACAAATATTATTTGAAATAATATTTGGTATTGAATGTTTGAAATAGAACAGTTTTATTTTTTTAGTTTAATTTTCATTAAGTTAAAGTTTTTATGTATTTTTTCCGTGCCTCGCGACGCGTCGTCTCTATTGAATGAAGAAAAACTCATAAAAAAAAATTGGAATGATGGCGGCATTTGTTTGATTTCGAGAATTTTTAATTTTATTGAGTTTTTTCTGTAAATCTCAGCAGTGGTACCAACCTATAAAATTAAAATATTGCTAGGGAAGTGTTCAAAAAATGGATTTCGAAATCCAAATCTAGAAGCAGACCTGGATCTTGTGTTGTTTTTGTATTACTTGTATTTATGTTTCCAAATCCAATCCGGATCAGATCTGGGGGAAAATAAAATACAGCTATTATTGTTTTCGTTCGTCGCGCCGAATATTCGTGTTGGTTTGGGCGAGCCCTTACTTATTGAATTTTCATAGAAGCAAAATAAAAGAGAACTTTATGTATTCGTCAATTAATTGCGTGTTTTTTTAGCATGAGCTTTGTAGATGAATTTTTATGTAAAAAGATTAACAACAGGTTTAATTTTTATTATGCAGTAAATTTGTTTTAACTTCAATGAAAAATTGTTCCACAATAATCCGATGGAGAATTATGGGAATACTTTTGTAAGGCAAATCATTCCTTTTATTTAAAAAGTCACTAATTATTTAACAATAAGTTATTTTAATCAAATAAATAAGTATTATAAAAACTTATAACTAAATAAGTCGTTATAATCAACGACTAACACCGAAAATCATAAAGTTCAACTTTGATGTGTAGCACTTCAGCTCTTTTAACACTTCCCCACCAAAAACAACTGTCATCTGAATTTTCAGATGAAATTTCAGTATAAATGTAACTAAACGTAACTAAAAGTTACTAAATTCATCTTACTTTTTATGACATGGCCAGCTGCTGCAATCAGAAGCTCAAAAAATTCAGAAATCTGAAATTTCAGATGTAAAACGTAATGGATTGAACGCGGCCACTGAAAAAAGTAATGGCCGAGTTCGGGGGGCAAGCCAAACCTATCCGGATAGGTTTGTGTTGTTGTAACCCTTGTTGAAAAACTTCTGATGTCAGCTGATGCAACAACAACTCAAGGTATCTGAAAATTTTTGGGATAGGTGGATAGCCTATCTCACTACCACCCGAACGCAAGCAATAAGAAGCAAAATACCATGAATGAAATTTAAAAATGTCAGTTATTGATTATTATTAAATACTATTTTTTGAATTTAAAAAAACAGATGTCGCAAGCTTCTATGTAAATATTTTTAAGTTCATTTTTTGTTCCGCTTTTGAATTGGTACTCTAAAACTTTCGAAATGCAAAAAATAGTACTGCGTTTTCATTAGAGCTGAAATGAGGTAGTTTGGCAAATTACAAAAAAAGTGTTCACATTTCAAATTGTAATTTTGTTTGACGGTACAGATTGTCAATCGCTTGTTTTTGTTGTTTTTTTTTTACATTGAATTCTGTCATTTTAATTGGGATCCACTTTGAATGAATTCCATTTGGGTGTGTTCATAATTTGAAAATTTGAATTTGTATGGGAAATGAGATGATTTCGAATTGTATTTGGAAATGTTGAACGAAATTCCTCATTTTCTATAATGAAAACGCAGTATAATTTGGGATTAAAGCACTAAATTAGCCCAAAATCATCAGCCCCTAATTCCTGCATTTTGAATTTGGGGCTTGTTTAGGATTAGAGTACTAACTTAGCCTCAATTAGCCCTTATTTCCTGCATCATTAGATTATAGATTTTTTAAATTCCGTTGTGGTGGACCCAGCTTGACGACATGATGACGTCTTTAGATCAGTTTTTGCCGAACGAATGGCCTCGTTTGGGATTGGAGTACTAACTTAGCCTCAAATTAGCCCTTAATTCCTGCATCATTAGATTTTTTAATTTCCGTTGTGGTGGACCCAGCTTGACGACATGATGACGTCATCAAATCAGTTTTTGCCCTCTAAAGAGTAAAGGGAATTTGCGGCTCCTTCGGGATTGGAGTTCTAAATTAGGCCTTAGTTCCCGCATCATTAGATTTTTGAATTTCCGTTGTGGTGGACCACTCAGGCCCGATTCACACAGAAGTGGCTCATGGTTCTGGTGTATCATTGGCATGCTTCGGGAGTGGAGTGGGTGTGATGTACTCAATTTACACAGAAGTGACAATGAACCGACATTTGTCAGAGTGAATTGAAAACGCAGAGTGAATTAATGAGAATTGATGCAAAGGAATGGTTTTTTTATTATTTGGAAAATTTTCCTAATCGTTGTGATTTTTTAGATTTGTTTAACACAAATAAAGCGATAAAAATACTTCAAAATAAATAAAGTAGTGGTCTCATGTTCAATCTTTAAGTGATTTCAATATGGCGTGCCGGTTCACGTAGGCCACTGGAGTTTTCAATATGGCGTGGCGATGACATGTTGCACCATGTTGACATGTTGCACGTGAACCGGCACGCCATATTGAAATCACTTGAAGATTGAACATGAGACTACTACTTTATTTATTTTGAAGTATTTTTATCACTTTATTATTGTGTTAAACAAATCTAAGAAAAATCACAACGATTAGGAAAATTTTCCAAATACTAAAAAAAGCATTCCTTTGCATCAATTCTCATTAATTCACTCTGACAAATGTCGGTTCATTGTCACTTCTGTGTAAATTGAGTACATCACACCCACTCCACTCCCGAAGCATGCCAATGACACATGAGAACCATGAGCCACTTCTGTGTGAATCGGGCCTAAGGGGTGAAGGGAATTTGCGGCTCCTTCGCGATTGGGGTACTAAATTAGCCCCAAATAAGCCCCTTATTCCTGCATCATTAGATTTTTGAAGAACTGTATTGGGATGTTGTGGTGGCGTTTTTTCGTTTTTTTTTGTATGCTTTTCTTTTCATAGGGAAGTGACAATTATTTTGGAGTTACGAATTTTTTTTATTAGTAAAGTCGAGCGGTTTTTTTTAATAAAATATAATAGCGCTTTCAAATGGTTAAAAAAAAAATCAAAGTTTTGTTTCTATTCTATAAAAAAAAATCAATTTAGCAGATCGGATTTTGCGGCTGATCTTGGGTGTTTTCATAAACGTCTGACTAACCGATTTCTGCAATTGCAAAATTGATAAAAAACCATCTATTTCTTAAAGGTAAACATTTTACTGGTTCGATTTTAATAAGAATTTTTAAAATACTTAAGAATAATGAGCTAAAACTTATATTCGGCCCCATCGAGGTAACCGTCGGATCGGAACTCTCTCCGATTTCCTACGAATCGTATCAGTAAATATATTTGTGATTAAAAGTTAATCAATTTTCGATGTTCAACGTCTTAATTTCTTTTTTCATATCTACCAATTTAATTTAATTAAATTTTAATATAATTTTAATTTAATTTAAATTTAATTTTATTTAAATTTAATTTTAATTTAGTTTTATTTTAATTTTAATTTAATCTTAATTTTATTTTAATTTTAATTAAATTTAATTTAATTTTAACATAAATTTAATAAATTTAAAGTAAAATTAAAGTTAAAATAAAATTTAATTTAATTCATTTTAATTTAATTTAATTTAATTTAATTTAATTTAATTTAATTTAATTTAATTTAATTTAATTTAATTTAATTTAATTTAATTTAATTTAATTTAATTTAATTTAATTTAATTTAATTTAATTTAATTTAATTTAATTTAATTTAATTTAATTTAATTTAATTTAATTTAATTTAATTTAATTTAATTTAATTTAATTTAATTTAATTTAATTTAATTTAATTTAATTTAATTTAATTTAATTTAATTTAATTTAATTTAATTTAATTTAATTTAATTTAATTTAATTTAATTTAATTTAATTTAATTTAATTTAATTTAATTTAATTTAATTTAATTTAATTTAATTTAATTTAATTTAATTTAATTTAATTTAATTTAATTTAATTTAATTTAATTTAATTTAATTTAATTTAATTTAATTTAATTTAATTTAATTTAATTTAATTTAATTTAATTTAATTTAATTTAATTTAATTTAATTTAATTTAATTTAATTTAATTTAATTTAATTTAATTTAATTTAATTTAATTTAATTTAATTTAATTTAATTTAATTTAATTTAATTTAATTTAATTTAATTTAATTTAATTTAATTTAATTTAATTTGATTTAATTTAATTTAATTTAATTTAATTTAATTTAATTTAATTTAATTTAATTTAATTTAATTTAATTTAATTTAATTTAATTTAATTTAATTTAATTTAATTTAATTTAATTTAATTTAATTTAATTTAATTTAATTTAATTTAATTTTATTTTATTTTATTTTATTTTATTTAATTTAATAAAACAGTATAATTACAAACTACACTCATTACTGACTGACTTTGTATCAATTCGAAAGCACTAAAAAAAATTCGTTAATTCAATATTCAAAAAAGAATTAATTTTATTTTGTTAACTTAAAATCAGTCAACCTCCCCTAGAATAATTAAGAAAAACAAATAATTGATTACCCCAGTAGAGTCTTCTGAACAAATAAATTGATCTCTCGCTATTAACATAAGCATGATCAACAATGCTCGGATTATGAAATCGTTTAAAAAAACCTTGTCCATGTTTTGACATATCCATACACAATCAGATGGGATTGTAATTGTGATGTTGGCCATAACTCATGACCAATGAAGCAGGCATGTGAGAGATAATGATAAAAAGTTGTTTGCATTAAGTTGGTGATAAATTTTTTTAAATAAATTTAATGGAAATTGTGTAAATAAATGTAATTAAAGTCCATTTTTCGGTTTTCGTCTAACATTCGACTATACTTCACTTGAAGGCATGTTATCGTTATTTTTTCATGACAGATTTTTGTAAATGCTCACCCGGAGGTAGATTTCAGATGACTGGCTTCGTTTTTTTTTTTTATTGGTTGATTTTTATGAATTCGCTGTAAAAATTAATCCTAATATTGATGTACATTTTTCTTTATCTTAAAATTTTAACGATTTTGCAATTAACGCTGCAGTGGCTTGTGTTTTGTTGCCGTTTTGTTTGCGGAGTTCAGCTATGACGTCTTCACGTTTAAAACCTAATTTCACTAGGTCATTGACATCACCTTCTGTAAATTTGTCATCAATGCCTTTCGACTTAGTAGGTTGCGATGTAGACGGTGAATCTGATGATAATTATTTAAAAAAATAAAGTCACTGCATATAATTAAAGTAACCTACCTGTGTCCATTTTACTGGCTTCGATTGCTTTGCGGATTGCATCATCTTCTGCACTTCGCGTAGATTCTTCTACGACACTCATATCATCGGAGCCACCCGAAAGTCGAGCACAATCCGGTAGTTCATTTTCAGGCAAGAAATGGGTTTCTGTTCCAGTTGTTCCTATGCGTAATACATTTCTTTGAAGATCGATGTTCATCTAGAAAAAATATTATACATATACATATGCTTATACAAATAATCAAATGTTGATTAGTTTAAAGAAGACTTCTGCATTTATGAGTTGTTCTTGCTTTTTTTTTTTAACAAAAAATGTTTCATTGAAAGAATAGAAAACTTCTAATACAATAGAATAGGATTAAATATTAAAAAAATATATTTAATAAAAAATATCAAATTAGTCAAGGTTTAGACAGTCGATTCAATTGTCTCCAGTAAGATAATTTTTGACAATTAAAAATGTTTATTTATAACTTGAATGGCTATCGGTTTTAGTTTTTAGTTTTTTTTTTTTTTAAAGATTTTTGATATGTGTATGTGTAATATGACTTTCTTATACATATTACATATGTATATGCAAATAAGCTATTTAGAATACACATTAATATTAGTGTATTTCAATGTACAACCCCGCAATATGGGAGTTCTAAATTTTATCGGTAAAACTTAGAACTTAACTTTTTCAGCCATAAAGTTTGGAATAATTTCATGTTTCTGAACGACTAAACCGGATAGTGTATATGCATTAAGAAATATATGTTATATGCATTTCAATTTTAGGTCATCCTCGTTAATGCTGACTAAAGACAAATAATCTAATTATGTCTGTTAATTTTCCGTTCGTTAATAACTTCTACGTCAAATTGGCTAGTTTTGAAATTCATTAAAAATGTGTAAAAGATGACCAACGCACCTGGTGTCGTTTTAACATGTCCAAACCCAGCAACATATCCATCGGTTGTTGTTCCAACACAGAGAAACTCGACGTCAAATGGTCATTCTCAATTTGCATTTGTACCATGTGAATACGTCCAATAATGCGCTGTGTGCCCACTCCTTTTGCAATTCCATTCCATCTGCGGGAAGAACAAAAAAAAAATTAGATACATACAAAAAATGTCACATCAACAGCAAGTAAAACAAACCTCGTATCGATTAATCGATTTATATGACACTTTTCCGCACAAGAAGCACTCATAATAGTCGTCTGAGCCCCCGAGTCGATGAATGCTTTAACCGGTACACCATTCACTTTGCAGTTGATATATCTGAAAACAAAAATCAAATACGATTACCTTTTAGGCAAAACTGCTCCACGATCGTGCATTTTCAATAAGCTTACAGCATTGTTACTGTGCCAAATATCTCAGGGTTGTATTCAATAGCAGCAGCCATGTTATCTTGGATATTCTTCTGTTTGATCTCCTCAGCAATCATGCGTTGTGCTTCGGTATCAAAGGGGTCAGCCTGCAACATTCTTAAACGTTGCATTTCTCTTTCCTTTTTTTCTTCTATCTGTTCTCTCAAGACTTTGGCAAACGCATCCAAATTGCCCGATAGCAAAGCATCAGCTAACCGTGGGTTGTTTTGCTTCAACAGTGACAAATGTTCTGGACTTGTTAGAAACATCTGTCTCACACTTGCGGGATCTTCATCTTCCCCGACTGTTACTTCTTTCGGCTGGACATGTGATGATGTACCAGGAATGTGTATACTACTAAAATCCAATGAACTTAATGGCGAGGGAGCACCTGTGCCTGTAAAATAATAAATTGTTGATGTTTTTATTTTTAAAAATGAGCACAAGACATTTTTTTTTTGATTTTGGAAGATTTTATTATTTTATAACAAAAAATGAGATCACAATATCTAATTTTAACAAATTTGCATTGCAACGTATACTCTATACTAGTAGCTAATGGAATTTTGTTTCAAAAATGATGACATATAACTATGTACATTATGTAGGTACGTAGTTGCTCTATGGCTAGAATTGGTTAAAATATTCAGATTACAAATGTAAGCTCTTATTTTTTTTTATTCGAAATGGTAACGTGAATACTTTATATTGCTAGAGGTCAAGAAGTTAGGACAGCGTTTGTTATTTTATTAGGTAATTGTTAGTGTGTGTGTGAGAGCTGAGAAAATATTTTAAAACAGAACTTATTTTTAAATAAATAATTATTCGCGGTAATCCGCCACCTGTTGGTGTAGGTATAGATCTTTAAGCCAGAGAATGTTATAATTAATTTAAAATTTTTTGAAGCCTGGTGCCAATTTTCAACATATTAGGCAGCTTTTTCGTTACACTTATATTTGTATAATCGACTATCTAAGGATAATGAAGAACTGATAGCCTGGGAAAAAAATTTCCATTTTTTTTAAGAGAAAATTTATCTTAGAGAATTGTTGTTGTAGTAAGACCTTGGAACATGTATTTGCCGATCGTGTTTAAGACGGTCATTAGTTTTTTTCAAAAATTTTGACTTCATGGTTTCCTCTGTGCAGTTTTTCAGTAACTGAATGAGTTGTTGGAAAAACTTACGGCCAAAACCTACCAAATGAGGCAATCTTTATATTTCAATCCAGCAGTGCAGAGTCGTTATCTATTATTGTAGCACACCGCATATAAATTTTGTAATTCGGGATTCTGTAGTTTGGGATTTTGAATTCGGCGCTTAGTTATTCGGTGTTTCGTGCCCGATTAAATTATATACATAGCAGCCCAGTATTTAATCATAAAATGTGCAAGTTTGTAATTAAAATCGCTGTCTGTAGATATACTGACATAGTATGGCTTTGCGCGACTAAAAACACCATAATATGGCTATCTAAAATATTCCCACCCGCTGAGATCCCTGCAGGACTACACCAACAGTATCTCACACATTTTCAATTTAAATTATAACCTTTGACACAATCACATACCTAAAACACGTCCACCGCCAGATGATGCAGGCGGAGTATTCCTATTCAAACTTATACGCTGAATTACAACACAATCCCCGTCACTCATGCCGTAGGACTTCAGTGATTTCTTGTCATCCATCAAAGGCTGCCCGTTAAATAGCACAAGGATTTGTGGCCCTGGAACTCGGGATTCCACTTCACAAAATGCTTTGAAATTCTCTAGTTCCAAATCTTCTGATACGTCGAGAACAAAAATCTCATCGGTCAAAGTGGTAACAGTGATTTTCATGATGAAATTTCTAATTTATTAAAGTGCACTTGGTCAAAAAAAATATATTATTTAACAATATTGCACTTTGTACTACTTTTAAACAACACGACGTGTTCGCTTTCACTTAGCAATTTGCAGTATAAATTGTTAACTTGTGTTAGCAAGCGCACACAATTCCGCTGGTTTTGGACGATGTGCTTTTTTTTAATTGTTGTTTTTCCAAGTGGTTTATTATTTTCTTTGTTATTGCAATAGAAGCAGCGGTTGTGGCTGTAGCGTGTATCCGTCTGTTAAAAAAAAAAAGAATGCCAATACTTTTTATGAGATTATTTTTAACTTAAAAAAACTCAAGTTCGTTTGCCTTCAATTTAAAAAAATTCGCTTGTGTAGGTATTTCCAAATATAAATTTATTTTAATAAACACTGAATCCGGCAAGATTTTTACCAATAAACAAAGAACCAAAGAGCAAGGCACTTTCGGCACTACCAATGAATAGGTGGTCCGGTCGAGATTTTTGTAATCACTTGCTATTAATTTTATCGTTCTGACGAGTCGTTTAGGATTTTAAAGTTCGGAATTTCTCAAAAATTTTTTTCCAAATTGTTTATAAAATTTGGGTAATTGCACCAAAAATAAATTTAAAAAACGAATGAGAGAAGGAACTTCTTTGAAGTTGAAACTGGGTTTGGTTGGGACTTGGGAGGTTTGGGTTATGTTTTATCTTCTCGAAAAAAAAAAATATATTGACGCTACGAAACTATTGTGAATGGATCGATTTGGGGCGAAAAAGTTGATTCAAAATGTCAAAAACTTTAAGGTGTGACCACTTGAAATGGTGATCCCATCTTTTTTTCATTTAGACCCATCGCCCATTAGGCAACTTTTTGTTGCTCGGAGTTGCCGGCAACAGAGAGCAACAAAAGTTGTTTGCCCACTAGGCAAGAGAGAGAGTGATTCCGTAAGAGATAGACGTGTTTCAAGTGATCAGAGTGATTTAAAGGGAAAAACTTATTTAATTGATATTTTTATTTGATTTATTTTCAACCAGCAAAAGTCTACAAGTTTTTGAATTGGTTGTGGATAAGATTTGCTGTCTTATACTGCGTTTTCATTAGAGCTGAAATGAGGTAATTTAGCAAATTACAAAAAAAATGTTCACATTTCAAGATTCGTAATTTTGTTTGACGGTCTAGATTGTCAATCGCTTGTTATTGTTGTTTTTTACAATGAATTCTGTCATTTTAAATTGGATCCACTTTGAATGGATTCAATTTGGGAGTGTTCATAAAAGTTTTACGTAATTTCCTACAGAAATTTGTGCAAATTTGGTTGAAATTACCTCATTTGGAAATTTGAATTTTGTATGGGAAATGAGATGATTTCGAATTGAATTTGGACATTTTGAACGAAATTACCTCATTTGCTCTAATGAAAACGCAGTATTAAATGGAAAATAATTGCAGAAAATGCAGAAAAGCAATTCGCGGTGAAACGGGAATTAGATGTGCGGGCGTGTGCAATAAAATGTTCCATGTCGCGGCCAATTGTTGTGGTTTCGATTCCTACACTGCAAATGCGTTGGAGACGTGTGAAAACATTAGATTTTTATGCGGCGACTGTATTTTGTAAATTCATAATGTGGATTTCGCTTTAAAAGATATGTCGGCGGCGGTTGAAAGAAATAGTGAATATTTAAAAGAATATAAAAATGAATTTGAAAGTGCTATAGACAATAACAAACGGGAAATTATGAATCTACTGCAAGCGATCGAAGAGGGGTATACCAAGAGAATTAGTGAAATAAAAAATGCCCAAATAATGTGTGAAAAGAGTGTAGAAGAGATAAGAAAAGTGAATAATTTCAGTAAGTCTTTTAAAGAACAAAGTGAGAAGATATGTAGTGATGTAAGAGAGATGACAAATAATAATAATTCAGTCTTAGAAAGTGTGAAAGAGATTGGAAAAGATTTAGTAAAGGAAATTAAATCTAGTGAAAAAAGTAAAGGTACATACGCTGAGCAATTAAAGAAGTCAGTGGGAGTGAGTGCACCAGTTATATTAAAACCAAAAGCGAAGCAAGAGAGTGAGCAAACGAAGAGTGAAATTAAAGAAAAAATTAAACCATCAGACCTAAGTGTAGGTGTGAGTGCAATCCTCAATAGGCAAGACGGAGCGGTTGCTATACGGTGTGAAAACAATGAGGCGCGATCAAAATTAGCTAACGAAATGAAAGAGAAATTGAGTGAGAAATATGATGTGCACTTGCCGAAAATGCGTTTACCTAAAATTTTAATTACGGGATTGAGTGAAAATATGGAAGGAGATAAAATAATTGAAGCCATAAAAAAACAAAACAATATAGAGTGCGACAATATCAAGTGTATTAAAGTATACAAATCATTTAAGAACGAGCGATTTTTTAACGCATTAATTGAAATAGACGGAAAAGGTTTTGAAAAGGTAATGAGCTTCCAAAAAATAAACATAGAGTGGGATAGGTGCTCGGTGTATGAAAACTTTTGTCAGTTCTGAGATGTTTTAAATGTTGGGGATTCAACCATTCATCTACTCATTGTAAAGAGAGTTTCCAGATATGTGCGAAGTGCGGTGAAGAGGGACATTTGTTCAAAGATTGTTTAAATGAAAACAAAAAGTGTGTCAATTGTAAAAAGGCAAAAGAACGACTTAATTTAAGTGATATTGACATAAACCATGACTGCAGGGATAATTGCTGTCGTACCCTTCAGCGCCAGCTAAAAATTGAAAATGAAAGAATAATTTATTAGCAATTAGCATCATCTGTAAAGTGTTTTTATTTAAATATCGGGGGAATTCAAACTAATTTAACTCAATTAGAGGTGATAGCAGTGAAAAATGATTTCGATTTTATTTGCGCTACTGAAACACACTTAACAGCGGATATACAGGACTCTGAGTTAAAGCTATTAAACTATAAAATTATAAGATGTGACAGTGTTTCTAATCATACCGGAGGTGTTCTGTTTTATATTAAACCTGAATGGCAAGTCGAAGAAATTTGTAATATAGCAATTGGTAAAATGATTTGGTGGCTTGTAATAAAAGTGACGTTAAATAACATTATAATGATATTAGTGGCGGTATATAGATCTCCTCATAGGCAAAATTCACCCGAACAAATTTTTTGTGATTTTTTTGCAAATAAAATAGAAGATCTTTGCTCTTCATATGCCGAAGTTATTATAATGGGGGATTTCAATATAGATTGGTTTTCGAATAGTACGCATAAAAGACAAATTTTTGAAAATATATCGGACTTTTCATTTAAACAAATAGTGACTGAAGCAACGAGGATTACACAAAATTCATCTACATTAATAGATTATGTCATAACGAATCATGATAAAATACAGGCAAAAGTAAACAAAAACTATAAAATCAGTGACCATGAATCCTTAGAAATTTTTATTGATACAAGCTTTATTAATAAAATATGTACTAAAAAAATTATCCAATCATTAATATTTAAAGATAACGTTTTTCGAAGAGAACTTACCATGAAGGGGATAGCTAATATTAATTACAGTGAAGTTAATGACATTGCAAAATCTTTCAGTGTGAAATTAAAAAATAGTTTAGGGAAAATGTTGATAACAAGATCAATTAGTGAAACGAATGGTAATTTCAGTTGGTTTAACCAAAATCTGTTCAATATGAAGCGAATGAAAATACAGCTACACCAAAGAGCTGTTTTCACAGGTAACCTAAGTGACTGGAGGGCTTATAGGCTTTATAGAAACAAATACGTGAGTGAACTACAGATAGCTAAAAATAATTTTATTGCTAGAAAGATTGATCAATCGTCAGATCAAAAAACAATGTGGAGAACGATAAAATCTTTAGTGTTGAATGAAGAAAAAAGTGAAATTAAGGAAATAAAATGCGGTGGAGATGTGATTAAAAATAAGACTGATATTGCTAACAAATTGAACATATTTTTTGTTAAAAGTGTGGAGGAGATAAATGACGGAATACCTTTCGAACAGTATACCAATTTGATAAATATAAACAATAGAAACAATTTTAAATTTAAACCAATCACCATGAATGAATTAACTGTTATTATGAAAAGCATGAATAGTAAAAGAGATTACAACGGTCTGTCCACAAAGATGATGCTGTGTGCTTTGGATATTATTGGACCCTGTTTTTTAAATATAATAAACGAATCGTTACGTACCGGTATTTTTCCTAGCCACTGGAAAGAATCAATAGTGGTGCCGATAGAAAAGATTAAAAAAACTGTTAACCCAGCGGAATTTCGCCCGGTCAACATGCCTATGACGGAGAGTAAGATTCTTGAGAAAGTGGTACATAAACAACTTCAAAATTATATGGAAGCCAACCATTATCTAACGGACTACCAGTCAGGGTTCAGACAACAACACAGTTGTGAATCACTACTGAATCTCGTAGTAGCACAATGGAAAACGGAAGTTCACGACAAGAAGGTTGTAGTGGCGGTGTTTCTGGACTTACAAAGGGCATTCGAAACTATTGATCGAAATATTTTACTTGAGAAAATGAAAAGATATGGTGTTCAAGGAGTAGAACTTGAATAGTTCAAGAGTTATTTGTCAAACAAAACCCAACGAACCAAAGTTGCGAATGAATTTTCGGAAGTCCTGACTGTTACCCTGGGTGTACCGCAAGGAGCTGTGTTGGGGACTCTTCTTTTCATAACTTATATTAACGATTTAGAAAGTGTACTCAGACATGCAAAGGCTAGGCTGTTTGCGGATGATACTCTGCTTTATGTTTCCGGAAGTTCTGCGGAAGAGTGCATCAATCAACTTAATTTAGATTTAATACTGCGTTTTCATTAGAGCTCAAATGAGGTAATTTGGCAAATTACAAAAAAAGTGTTCACATTTCAAATTTGCTAATTTTGTTTGAAGGCCTAAATTGTCAATCGCTTATTTTTGTTGTTTTTTACATTGAATTCTGTCATTTCATATGGGTTCCACTTTGAATGGAATCCATTTGGGTGTGTTCATAAAAGTTTTACGTAATTTTCTACCGAATTTCGTGCAAATTTGGTTGAAATTACCTCATTTGGAAATTTGAATTTGTATGGGAAATGAGATGATTTTGAATTGAATTTGGAAATTTTGAACGAAATTACCTCATTTGCTCTAATGAAAACGCAGTATAAAAAATATTGAGATATATTTTAAAATTAATAAACTGAAGCTTAAAGGCTCTCCCAAACCAACGCGATTAATCGCTGCGACAAAAGAAAACAACAATAACAACACGTGGCTGTCAAACAAAATAACACGTTGTTGTTATTGTTTTCTATTGTCGCGGCGATTAATCGCGTTGGTTTGGGAGAGCCTTAATACTGCAAAATCAAAAGCTATTATAATAAATGGAAACTCTGTTCAAAATATTAAAATTAGTGAAGAAGCAATTGAAATAGTTAATGAAATAAAATACTAGGAGTTGTTATAGATAAAAAATTAACTTTTGAAAGTCACATAAACTACATATGTAATAAAATTGCTAAAAAAATTGTTTTTTTTCAGAGAATAAGGAGTAAAGTATCACTAGTTTGTGCAATAAAGATTTACAATGTAATGATTAAACCACACTTTGAATATTGTTCAACAATACTATTTTTAGGATCTAGTCAAATGTCAGATAGGCTGCAAAAATTACAAAACAGAGGAATGAGATGTATTTTGATGTGCGGTAGACTAACTCATATACAATTTATGTTAGACACTTTGAAATGGCTTACTATTAGGCAAAGAACAATAATGAATGTACTTCTTTTTATATTCAAAATGAAAAATAATATGCTACCTAAATATCTTTATAATGAAATCTTATATGTATCTGATGTTCACTCATATCATTTAAGAAATATAGGAGATTTTAGACTCCCGTTCTTCAGAACAAATAGATCTCAAAATATTCTTTACCATAAAGGTTTTAAACTATTTAATAATCTGCCATTAGACTTAAAGTCAGAAAATAATGTAATTTTATTTAAAAATAAACTGATCACGTATGTAAAATCAAATTATACATAGATTCCAACTATACCTAATTGTAAAAACTATATATTGTGAATTGTTAAGTTTTTTCTTTTAACTAGTTTTAAGTTAAAATTGTTATAAATAGCTGAGGCTAAATAAAGATCAAATCAAAATCAAATCAATCAAATCAAAAAGTTGCCTAGTGGGTGCTCTCCCATATAAGCGAATGTAATTGGATTAGGAGCAACAAAAAGTTGCTGGGGCTAACAACAAAAAGTTGCCTAGTGGGCGATGGGCCTTAAGGCCTGGTCAAACAGAACGTGGGCCGACGGGAGGGTCAATACTTCAACATGGAACGAAAGAACGCGGCGGGCAAATTTTGTTTGTAATTTCTTACAAAGACCGCCAGACCGCGCTCTGTTTGACACGGCCTTTAGACTTTGGATCAGGCATCTATACGCAGCCCTAAGGCCCATCGCCCACTAGGCAACCTTTTGTTGCTAGCCCCAGCAACTTTTTGTTGCTCCCAATCCAATTACATTAGCTTATATGAGAGAGCGCCCATTAGGCAACTTTTTGTTTCTCAGAACTGCTCGCGGAACTTTTTTCCCGGCAACATTTTGTTGCTTAACCTCGCTACTAGGCAACTTCTCAGGAACTTCCAGCAATTTTTGGGAGTTTTGCAAAATTTTTGTCAAATGAGAGGCTTTTAACCCGAAAAACAAGTTTTATTTTCACACTGAATGAATTTTGTATCGTCACTGATCCAAAATATAAATTTAACATTTCAATTGAAAATACTGAACCTAAAAGTTGCTCGGAAATTGCCTGGTGAGCGATGGCCAGCAACTCCGAGCAACTTTTAGTTGCGCAAATAAGTCCCCTTTCACACAGGGCAACTGAGTTGCCGGCAACAATTAGTTCATCGGCGAGAAGGGCAGGAAGAAAGAGGGGGAAATGAAATCTCCCCGGTCAACAAATTCAGGAGATTTTTTTGACGTTTCTCTTCACACTACGTTTGTGTGCGTTCAACCAAGGTAGTTTAAAAGGAAAATAAAGAAAATCTCCGGGTTTTTGTTGCTTGCGTGTGAAAGGTACAAGAGATTGTTAAGGAGATTTAAAGAAAACGTCAAAAAAATCACCAGCAACTAGTATCTTCGTGTGAAAGGGGACTAAAAGTTGCTGAGGTGAGCAACAAAAAGTTGTATAGTGGGCGATAGGCCTAATTCGCCGTAATTGCTAAACTGTCAAATTCCTGTTTAGTACATTTATCTTCTTTTAGTACAAGTCTGAAAATAAGATGGCTTCCTGCAAAAAGTGAAAAATTTCGTGTGTAGTTCAAGGAGTTTTTTTTTGCAAAAATTAACCCCGTATTTCTCAATTTTCAACTTAAAATAATCGGAAATATCATATAAGTGTCATTTTTCATACAACTCTAAACGGTTATTCCATAAAAAGTGTTATTAAAGCATTTGTTTTGACTAAATCAAATTCAATAGATTTCTGTGCAATCGTCGTCGGTGTGACACATTTAAGACGTAATTTCACAATCCCTAAAAAAAAGCTATTTTGTCCCCCATCGAATTAATATAAAATCGTCAAAATATTTCCACAAAATAGCTATAACTATCAGAAGTTAACTATGAGTAGTCAGCCAAGTCCAGCGAGCCTTAATCCTCAGGCTGAAACTGATAAGGTCTGTATTTTTTTTTTTTTTAATTTTATAACTTTTTGGTAATAATTTCGAAATCATTTTGTTCATTTTCTCGATTTAGAAATATATTTCTTTCGAAGAAAAAATTATATGCTTTCCAAAGAATGGGTCATGTACCTATTATTTTTCTGTTTGCAATTAGCCTTGAGAAGCATTTTAGGTTTTGATGTGTTGTCAATTTAATTTTTTTTTCTATAATAAAGCGTGTTTTTGTTTGCCATTTGTGTTGTTTTTTCTGGTTCCTGCAATTCGAACCCGAAGATGCCAGATCTAGATTGAAAAACAAGTAAAAATAAAGTTGTTTGTTGTTGTTGTTTATTGTGTGCTCTCTTGTTGTTTTTTTTTTTATTTTTTTTTATTTTTGGAGAGAAAGTTCCTTTTGTGGCCCTAGATGCGCAGATGTTACATTTTAAAGTATTCAAAGGCTTGAAAAGTTAAAATAACTGGTCTTGAGTTTTTTGCCTACCTAAATATACTCCTAAATTTCAAACAGTAAGTACAGCTTGTTGCAAAAGGAGACAAATCAATATTTGGCATACTTACCTATCCATATTAACAGCCAATCGCAACTTTTTTATTAAAATTGGAAACATAACCGCGTTAAAATTAAAAAATATTTTTTAATACATAGGGTATATTATTTATTAATTATTAATTTTATATATACCTAATATTATGTACATATGTAGGTACATAAATATATTAATACCCATATTTGTTAATTATGTAGGTATATAGGTACATTAATTCTTCCGCGACGTTTCGGAATGGCACTTTTTATCACAAAGCTATAACAGTGTTTCCCAAACATTCGATGTAGCTGTCCCCTTTCTAAAATTTTCGTAGCCCTTAGTACCCCTAACAAAAATTTAATTAGTTTTTAGTTTATGCATCAATGCGAAGTAAAATCCAAATTAAAATGAAACATCGATTAATCTCGCGTCGAAAGATTTACAAAGAAAATAAATTTAGTTTTATACATATTTGGTTTAGATAAGTCCGTTGAATTATATTTACTTCAAAACACATTTCACCCTCCTTGTCGCTTAAATAATTGCATTTAATTTTATTGTACACCTATTTCACGAAAGAAAGCTATTCGCCCTTATTCCGAAAGCCGTTTTTCTAAAACGCCAACTGTCGTTTTTGGAATCGTGTCGTTTTTTATTGGTATTTCGTAGCTCAAACGCCAGCGTTTTTCTCGCTCTTACATTCAACAATACTATCCACCAAAAAAAAAACTGATATTTGACATATCAAATTGCTTACAAATTGAATAATTTGGTTTTTAAAAAGTATATTTGTGTTAATTTGTTTTAAACATAAGAAAAAAACAGAAAAATGTTTAGTGTAGCAAGTTATTTTTCTTGGAGCAGCAGTGACGACGAAGATGAAGAAAGAAAAAAGAAAGATTTGATACTGCAGAGGAGGTGGATGCCATTTAAAGCTATTCCTTTTCCATCCATAATTTTTCTCAGAACCTCTTTTAAGTTTTTCGCGAGGTGCTCAATTAGGGTGGAGCGTCAATGTATGAAGAAAAAAACAACGTTGTGGAATCAGTTTCTTCGAATTCCTCCAGTTTGTTCATTTAAACGATTAGAATAATTTGACATAAAAAAAATTATTTAGATAAAATCTTTAGCCCTCTACCTCAGCTTGAAGCTATGAAAAAGGGTGTTTTTTCATTAAATTCTAAATTTACTTTGAGTTCAGGAAGAGGACTAAAGATTTTATCCAAACAATTATGTTTTTGATGTCAAATTATTTTAATCATTTAAATGCAACAAACTGAATGTATTCAAAATTGCTCCATTCTTTGACCCTCCACCCTAGTGCTCATTTCCCTCCACGAGCTCTGTTAGTCGCATTTGAATTTGGGTTGTTATTTTTACCCTAAACAAAGAATTTTAAATTATAAAAACTAAAATAAGTTTTAAAAAATCTTACATTTTTACTCCTGTCGTCATCAAATTTCTCGACGACAGATTTCGACGTTTTTATAGACGTTTTTCTTATGGAAAGAGAGAATCGACAAATTGACGATTATTTGGCGTTTAACGCTTTACGTAATAGGTACCAAGTTCACACTGTCGTTGGCTTTTTTGGCGTTCATCGCCTTACAGAATAAGGTTGATTTTCTTGTATGGAAATTTCACTTCGCTTCGATCTATAAACTAGGCTTAACAATAAAAAAATATATATTTAGGTAGGTGTTCCTTTCTTTTTACAGTTTAAAATCTAATGTAGTAATGAGCAAAAAATAGAATTATAATAAATACCTACATACATACCTACAACTTATTCAAGATAAAAAAAAAATTAACTAATTATTGGTTGTACTGCATAAATAAAATTTATTTGCAATATTCATAATAATTGAAACGATGGAATTGTTAATCCAGAGATTACTATAATTTGGTTCTCCTGGTTAGGTAATTTCAATTGAATGTTATTCAACCGATAATGTAAAATTTAAGGTGGGCGGTAGAAGGAGTTGGTATAAGTCAAAATTTGGTCAAAATGAGATAAGTAAACCAATCGGCTCTAAAATAACCGTAGTATTTTAATGGCAATTGAGCCAAATAAATTAATAAATTAAAATTATTTATTTTTTGAGAATCCGTCTATCCAACAATCTTGTTCCTGTTCCATACCTATAGGATAATCTTTCTAACATGGAGTCAAAGCTGCGCGTACCCCCACAATACTATTTGCGTACCGTTTCAGCGACAGCTGTCTCTAGATATGACAGGTAAATCGACAAATTTTTCAAAATTATAGGTATCTATTTAAACTTACTTCCTGCGAGTCCTTCTGGTTTCTGCGACCTTTTAGGTCAAAATTCTACACTTTTGGTGTTAAAAATCAGAGACTAGAATTTTTTGGATTTGCTTGCTCAATTTTTTATTTTCACAGTCTGGTCTGGTCTGGTCGGTCAGTTCACACGCACGGTTTCTTGCAGTATAAACTCGAACCAATGGACAGTGGCGTATGTATTAAATATAGAACCGTTTACAAACGTTTTTGCTGCAAAATAACGTACTTAGCAAAACTCGTTTATCGAATGCTCAACGTTATTGTCAACCAAACAGAACGAATGGTGACGTATTCTTCTTTCAGTTGCGCATACCTTATATCATCTCATTCACACGGAACAAAGCCATATAGCCTGAAAATTTGGATGTACCTATAACAAACAAAAAAGAAAAAACACCAAGGCTGAAAAAAATACCTGCCAGACTTTTGTTTTTAACATTACGATACATACACCTATAAACCCTCACTCATATTTTGGTTATGTATCAACTCCCAAAATAAGACACATTTGTATCAATACAAAATCGAATATATTTCAAGATTCCTCTACAAAAATATCTTTGGTTGTATGGGAATGGGAATAGGCTTCAGCGGCAGAAGATGAAAAAAATGTCAAAAATGAAATACCTACATAAATTCTCATTTTTGCTGCGGCTTTTTTATTTTTAAACGGATCAAAATCTAACGTATTAACATCTCAATGTCGTTTACGATTGGATTTTGGGACTGCTTCACTCCTATCGAATAAGGAAAATTTGGAGTGAAAGGAGTAAAAAAAAATTCCATATTCAATAGGAAAGTTCAGGAAAATCAGATCTCAGAGCAATCTCAGTTACATGAACAGAAACTGAGAAATTTTGCTGAGAGGAAAAAAAAATTGGGTTCGCTAGCTCAGTCTTTGACGCGAAGAAAGCTTTGATATCTCCTTTTCCTGTACACGTTACACGCCAAATAAAACACTCCCAAAATCCAATCGAAAACGACATAATGTACCTACATAAAGGTCCCTACACACCATCCATGTTACGTATCACGTAAAATTGACGTTTTTTTTTTGTCAGGTAACATTGATGGAAATAAGCCTCCACACGTATCAATGAACATTGACAATGATTTTGCTTAAATTTTGTTTAGTTGTTTCATAAACTTAAAAAGACGATGGATACTAATAATTTTGAGTGCTTGCCACAATATATACCGTTCCACTATGCGACCACGTCAGTTAAAATTGATAAACCCTACACACCGATAATGAACATTGAAGAAAATCCACTTAAAGGGCCCTAAAATTTATCATCGTCCAATTTACAGGTAAAATGCAGCATTTTACAATACAAGTTCAATTAAAACGCTATATCCACTTTTTTGTCCACTCTTATTTCTGTGTTAAAAAAAAATAAAAAATTTGACTCCTCCAGATCTCATTCGGATCAGATCATGATAACAAAACAAATAAGATCACGTGACAATATTTTTATGCATCCATCTCCTTTTTCCTTTTGTTCTGTATTCGCTGTCTTTTTCTTTTTTCGATTAGTGCAAGGTAATAGGTACTAACGGTGTTGTCTTCAAAAATGGAATTAAAAATCCTTTCCAAAAACAAAGTTGGATCTTGTGTTATTTTTGTAATACAAATCCGGATAAGATCTCTGAGAGAAATAAAATACAGTTATTGTACTAATTCTTCTTTTTATGGCGATAAACTGTTATAACATTTATAAATTGACATTTTTCTAGCCTTTTCCATTTTGTAATCCACAATAATAATAATTTATTTATTTTTGTTCAAGGTTTTTCAATGGATCAATGAGCTTGCCCATCCAGACACTCGTGAAACAGCTTTGTTGGAACTTAGTAAGAAACGCGAAACTGTGACAGATTTAGCACCAATGCTATGGCATAGTTTCGGTACAACAGCTGCCCTCCTGCAAGAGATTATCAATATTTACCCCTCAATTAATCCCGCCACTTTAACTGCACACCAATCAAATAGGGTATGCAACGCTCTTGCCTTATTGCAATGTGTTGCATCGCACCCGGACACACGAACTGTATTTCTGCAGGCACAGATTCCATTGTTCTTGTATCCGTTTTTACACACAACATCAAAAACTCGACCATTTGAATATTTAAGATTAACTAGTTTGGGTGTAATTGGGGCTCTTGTTAAGGTAAGTTCTTTTTGGCCATCAAACATTACGGAATAAAATAATGAATAATTTATCGATAACTATTTACAGACTGATGAACAAGAAGTGATAACTTTTCTGCTAACAACTGAAATCATTCCTCTTTGCTTAAGAATAATGGAGTCCGGCTCAGAGCTAAGCAAAACTGTTGCGACATTTATTTTGCAAAAGATTTTACTTGATGAAAGTGGTTTGTCATATATTTGTCAAACCTACGAAAGATTTTCTCACGTTGCAATCATTTTGGTAATTGACATAGAATAAAACCAATTCATATTTTCGAAAATAATTTGAAATTTTTTCTAGGGCAAAATGGTTATTCAACTTGCCAAAGAACCTTCCGCGCGATTACTTAAACATGTTGTTCGCTGTTATTTGAGGCTTTCAGATAATCCCAGGTGAGTAAATTAAATACAAATTGCTCAACTGATTTTCATGAAATTTTACGATGTTAATTAGAGTGCTAATCTGAATAAATTAGCCGGAGGTCTAAGGTTCGATCCCCAGCCTCGCCACCTATTTATTTAAAAGAAAAAACGGCTACTGCCTCTTGCGAGAAATTGACAAATCCTCCAAGATTATCTCCTGTCACAGAAAAGTGCCGCTCGTTAGCCGTTCGAATTCGGCAATAAACTGTAGGTCCCCTCCATTCCTGCAGAGAAGTCACTAGGCCCTAGTTCTTCATGAGCTGTTGTGCCATCAAATTTAATTTATTTAATCTGAATAAATTAAGCTTAGGTCCATGCCTGTCTTATTTCATTAAACATCGTTAGAAATTTTTGAAATAATTCCTTTTTGTTAAAATTTAAATTAAATATGTATATCGCAAGAACTACAACACTTTAGGTTTTATAGATTTCATAGATAGATAGATAGATGTTTTAAAGCGATTAAAATATTGGGAGTCAATAGACCCCGTGTTTTTCTGGGAAAGCTATTCACAGTACATGAGGATTTTATACGAACTACCAATAAAACAATCACCGTAGGCTTACTACTACTCGTGAAATGTGACCTGTTTTGTTTTTTAAGATTTCTTACTATACTATATGCAGAGTGTCCCCTGATTCGTGCTTTTTATTTTGGAGGATGATTCTTGGGATCATTCTAAGAAAAATTTTTTATGGGCAAAAACTCTTATCTCCTAAAATGGAAGAAAAAAAATATTAAAAACTATATAAAGTTATTAAATACGTACTCTCTTACATACAATGATATACTATAAATAGCACTATAGCTTTTCTGAAAGTAAATATTGCATTCTTTGCTTTTGCTTTTCAAATCAAGTTCTTTAAATTAAGTTTTTGAGAAATTAAATTTCGAAATCAAAATTTTTGTAAATTTGCATTTTTTTTAAGTTAATTTTTTTCAAAATTTAGCGTGATTAAGTAAAGAATGGAATCTTTTCTTTCAAAAAAGCAAAACTATCGCCCATGTTCTGCATTTCGGACGAAATCGATTTTCAATTTCACGTGAAATGAAATTCCATGTTCTACAATTCGTTCGTTTTCGAAAATTTCGCAATTACTTCGAACTGTCAAAATTGAAGGTGCATCCATTTTTAATTGTTTTATAAAGTAAAAAGAAAATGCACATACAAATTAATTCAATAATATTTGCACTTTAAACGAAAAAAAAGGAAGCGGAACATAGAAAAACATAGACGAACAAATTTGCGAGAAAGATTTTACCTACATATTGGATTTGGCTGACATAGCGTGAGTACCTAACTATGAAGTACTGTTCTGATAAATTTTGTATTCTTTATTTGTTGAAAGTTTTTAATGTAAGTTTCAGATTTAAAAAACAAATATATAATTTTACTTACATTTTGCACCAATAAATCATGAAACAAAGCATTAACAAAGTGGATTGAATACGTTCAGAAACCGGAATGAACCGAAACGCAGAACACAAATTTTTACTTTCGAACTTTCAATTCACAATTAGCTTTTCTAACGAATTGTGGAACAACGAATTTCATTCACAGTTAGTGAAATGCAGAACAGGGGCGTATAGCACATCATTGTATGGCCTTTCATGAATTTTTAATATTTTTTTATTCTATTTTATGTCAATTTTTCAAAAATTGCCCCTCCCCGCCTCAGGTGCAGGATATAAATATAGTTTTTTTGCCTATAAAATCATTAGGGGACACCCTACTTATTAAATACAATCCCAGAAAAACACGGGTTTGGTTTTTTCGCTAATATAATGAAGCAAGATTTTTTTTAACCTATCCGCTGTGTTTGGCGTGTAGACATACGATTTATATTTCATTGAAGGTTGATGTTTAGCTCTATCAGGGTGATTAATTCTTGATTTGAACATTATTTTTTGAAGAAGTATAAATCATTTGTGTACATCAAACACATAGTAGATCGGCTTCACTGACAAAAAAAAATACAATAGAGCTGTGAGGTTAGGCTTTTGCGAAAGTGAAAGAATGTAAGCAGGTATACGTGGGCACTACAAAACAAAAATTATTGAAAAATTAGTATCAGGACTCAAATCAGATTTAAAATCCAATTCAGCTAAAAAAAACTGTGTCGGGAACCCATTGCGTAACCAATAACCACAAGCCAAGAAAGAGGAAATAATACGTACCACTCCACCAAAAGGATAATTATAAAATGCATATTATACAATACAATTAATAAAAAAATCAGATCTTTACAATGTGAATCCCCACTACGAGTACCTGATTGAGAGAACAAAGACAAAAAGATAGTTTACATCCGTTTTACATCTGTTTAACCCACAGTTGAACTTTTACCACCGTATAAATAAACGAACTAGTAGATGCGGGTCCTAAGCACCCCCGGTAAGAACGAAGTTCCCATATACATACATGCGTGTCAGCCGCCACCTAGGGGTATTGGCCTATCATAATATTGAATAATCGATATTATAACCATCATCCGAATCAAAGCTGTGCAAAATTTCAGCGTGATCCAATATACCGATTATTTTTTAACAGAGTTCATTTTAAAACGCAATTTGCTCTCCGTTTGACTTTCAAAAAACGATTAGAAAGTATGAAAATCACGTAAAAAAAAACTAGGTACAAGATTATTAATTTATACATACAAAATTTGCCTTATGGTGAGTTTCACCAGAACAACATTCCAGATTCCAACCGGAATCTTTTCATTTCATTGTTAGTTTCAACCGAAAAATATTACGAGTTCCGAGAATTTCCCTTACTGTTAACATTCATTTCGGGGAGAATATAATGCCATTGACGGCTTAAATTTTTACCCATATTTAGTAGGCGAACGATAGAGCAATAAGGCGGGAAACGTATATGTTTCGTAAGGTAGAAACTCACAAAAGCTTTGAAAATTCCGGGGGAAAAAAAAATTTAAGGTGAAATATTGTTCGGGTGAAACACTGACAATCGAATTCGAACGCCAAACCTTTCGGTTAAGAAGCAAACAACTACCCCTCAGTGGCGTGGCGTCCATATAACACGATTCCTATCGAGTTACCTTATGAAATTCTAACTTTCAACATTTAACTACGTTAATTAAATAACGATCAACATGAATCTAAATGAATGGACATATAATATGTGTCCATACCTCACACCTTCACACACACGTGAGATTTTATTCGCCAACCCAACCATAATCCAACAGTCAAACACATCAATATGTGTACTTTAGTCCTACTAAACGCACGCAAACACAAATTATCATTAAAAAAAATATTATGTCTCTTTTCTCGAACTCCACAATCCACATACCACGTCAAAAAAATCCTACCTCCTGCTGGAACTGGATAGTACAAAATTGTTCTCCTTGCTTTTGTTCCCTCATCATTTATTCACAGAAAAAATTTCCTTAATATGACGCTGGCAACCGTGTTACTTTTTGCCATAAAAAGCCTGTGTGAACAGAGAGGTGTCAGGGTCTCTGTTCAATACACGATTTCTTATGCAAAATAATAACTCGCTTTCAAGCGTCTTATTAAGGGAATTTTGTATGTGAATGAGTGATTGATAAGAAAACAAGAGCAAACAGCAAAGAGAACAAATTTGTTCTATCCAGCAAAGAGATAAGTTCTATTTGTTTTTATTGTGTTGTATTTGAAGTTGGAGAAAAGAGAATTTTGTTTGTATCTTCTTCTGTATGAAGTTCATTGAGCAGGGCAGGTAGAGGCACATACAAATATGTTTACTGTAGGTGGAGGAGGAGGTACATTGGTTTCAGTTTAAAAAATTCAGTTTAATTCAAAAGATAACTCGCTTTTTTCCGTCATACTGGTCAATTTTGAGTTGATACCCACTTCGCTGCGCTATGTTTATTGAGTTTTAAGTTTATTGAGCAGGCCAGGTCTGTTTCTGTTTGAAAGATTTAGTTAGCAAGCAGATTGTGATGCGTAACTTGAAGTGAATTTATGTGTTATTGTTTTAAATTAAAATCAAAATCAAATAATAACAGGGAAAGGTGTACAAATTTTGTTTATTAAATTGAGTTATTTGAAATTATAGCTTATTACCTAATTTCAAATTATTGCTATCTGAAAATGGCATTAATAAGTGTAGATTGTTGCTTAACTGATTTTCTTTTGGAGGAAAATTATTTCAGTAAGCTGAATTTAAAAAAAAAAAAAAAAATTATAAGAATAGGACGCTCTACTCTTTCATTGAAAAAAGACTATATTATAGTTTTGTATGTGGAGTTCTTTAATTAATTTATTTGTTCACTAAAAACAAACAATTTGTTAAGTTCCTTATTTTTGTCATTTTTATTATTTGTTGAGCTCATTGTAAATTTAAACCTTAATGACTTGAAGTATACAAAATTGGTTTGAATTTTTTTACTTGAAGAACGTCGAAAGTAGATTTGCATTAAACATTATATTTTAGGTAGACATTCCTTATTTACGTTTGGAGGTGACTAATTTTTCTTCGACTTACCATTCAAAATAATCCACACCACGCCACTGTACCCCACCATGCACAGTGGTTCCACTGCCGAACAAAGGCGGCCAAAATTACTTGCGCGCATAAAAACAACTGGAAAAAAGTGGTTTAAGAGTAATTCTAAGGCTCTCATTGCGAATCTGCAATCAGTTTGGCTCTATCTTGTCGAAATTTAAAGATACATTCGTTAAAAGGGTGTAAGATCATTATAATTTACTACATGTCTGCTTTACCAATAAGTCTGGTATAGTATGTGTACAGGGTGATTCGCATAAGGTGCGACTAATAGCTAGATTGTGTAGGCAAGAAAAAAAATCATATGGGAAGGGGGTTTATACAACCCGTTTTGCCGGGGGAGTGGGGGAAGTTTTCGAAAAAATTGACATAAAAGAAAAAAAATTAAAAAAAAACAACGGTAACACTTACAACATCATGCTTACCTTTTGGTAAAGCTTAAACGGGGGGAACAAACCCCCTTTGCATACGATTTTTTCTTGTCTCGAACTAACCTACACGCTATAGGTTTTCTCACACCTTATGTGAATCACCTTGTATATTGATTTAATATTAACATGAAGTATGCATATTTGCATGTGTATGTATTTACCTAATATGTATATGTTCATATAACCTGCATTAAACTTTCACTAAAACGCAAGAAATTTCTCTAAGAAAAAACAAGGCACACATAACATTTTTAAAATTATGTTTAGTTTAACAAGTTTTTTTTAATGAAATATAAATACATTTACGTACATACATATGTATTATGTAGGTTAAATGTAAACTGCCCTTAAATTAGGCTTGATTCAACAAGTTTTTTTTTTTCAATTAAGTATTTGTTTTAAATTTCAAGTATAAAGAAATCAGTTGGTAATATAAAGAATACTCTCCGCAAAATCTTTAGACGGCCGCCCAGCAGAGGATTATGAAGCCAAATATTATTTATTTTCAGATATATTGCATATTTCCTTAATGTTTAAACATTCCGATTAATTTTAGATAAGAATGTGTCTATTTCGACAAGATTTTTCCCGAAATACGTTAATTTTTTGCAAAAATAAGCGATTCTGACCTCCAATGGTGTATAAACTACATTTTGAATTGAGTTTAAAGGCTTGAAAATGACATTTAATATGGGACAGGACTTTCTGCTTTCATTTCAAGAAATATTTGACCAATGCTGAGAGAGAAATTTTATTGTAAATGAGCATTTTGTGATAGATAGACAATATGAGGTATGGTTGCTTAAGGCTCAATAAAATGTAAATACGCAATTTTACGCAGCTAAATCAAGTTGAATTAAAAAGTACATGCACTGACCTTTTCAGCACTATATAATTTTGTTGGGGCGTAGCGGGGCGTAACAGTTAAAAGTTTAACTCAAAAGACAAAACGATTTTTTTTTTTTATTTTTTTTATCCAAATTTAAAGGCGTTACTACTCTTATATTTAATCGTAGGATGTCCTATAAAAAATAGAGAATGCAAGTCTTACCTTCTACTAATATATTATCATAAGCAAAAATTTCACAAACGATGAGAACAACAAGGAAAACAAATGAAGTCGCGCTTACTCTTGGTGCACTAAAACTTAAATTCCATACTATAAAACGCGATCACTTTGAAGATAAAAATCTAAGGGGATTGAGTAAATATATTATTATTTTTTTTATTTGTAATTAGGTTGGGATGTTTTTGACCAATTTTAATGGTTTTTGGTAACAAACGTTGCAACGAATTTTTTGAATTTTGGCCTACGGTGGAACCACTGTGCCATGGTTCGAAAACGATATGTCGTTTTTTGGATTTAACACTCAACCCCCGGTTAAAGAACTTCGTTCTTAAAAATAAATAATGTACTTGCACTTGCCGAGAAACACTGACGGAATGAAGTCAACCGTTAACAAACGAATCCTGTCTCAGCATATTATTGTTTTTTTGTTTACTATTTATGTCGACTACTTTAACCATCGTCCTTCCGAAATTGAGAAGGCACCACTTTACATTAGTACAATGATAATAGGATTCATCTCACTCATTTTGTAGCTATTAAAATGCTCAATTACTACGTTTATATTCAGGATCGAGTGCTCGAGTTGGATTAGGGTTGGATTTGCGACCCAGGTTTTTCGTTCATAGATTTGAGAGCTCGATACTGAGTTGAATTGAAATGGTGTTGAGATGAAATAATGGTGTTTCTCAAGTTAACTCCTCAACCAAGGTTTTTTAGCACAAATTTCGACTCGACTTCGCTCGTGAAGTGGAATCGAGTCGGTTCAAGCTCATTTCAACTCGATGCAGGTATACAAAGGGTCTAAGTGAGCTTCAAGCTCGCTTAAATACAACATGGAAACGTAGTAAATATAAAAGTTATTAATATTCTAAATACATATATCTCGATTTAGTCTAGCGCAAGCACAGGCGGCTATTAAGCAGAAGTTCGCGGGTTCGAATCTCAGATGTACAGAATGAGATTTTTTCATTTGCATCTCCCCCGACAGACAAGTTCTCTATCGGTGTGCCAACTTACATGTTTGTCAAGGAGCGCAAAGTGAGTTTTTATTTACAAGTGGACACAAAAAATTTCGAAGTTATTAATCTGATTCAACAAATATATTGAACAAACAGAAAATAACTTTTAACATTTTAATGAAAAAATCAAGTTAAGATTTTATGTATGTACGTGCGAACCAGTCGTGTACTTGAATTAGTTTACTTTTTACCATAAGTTCATGGCAAAAATAAAGCCGCTCTTTAAAAGGTTCAATCGTTTTAATCAATTCTTTTTATTTTAAATTTTTAGAGCCAGAGAAGCTTTGCGACAATGTCTTCCTGATCAATTACGTGATGCAACATTTTCAGGTTGCCTTCAAGATGATAAATCTACCAAGCATTGGCTTCAGTTGCTGATAAAAAATTTAGAACTGGGATCTGTAGCACCAACTGATCCACGCCAAATTGGAATGTCACCATTGACCTCATAAGTATAAAGCAAACAAAAACTCAATCCACGCTTCAATTTTATACACATGAACCTCCAAAAAAAAAAAATATTATAACAAACAAAAACAAACTAAAATAAAAATAAATAATATTTTTAAATGGAAACCTCGTGATAATTAAAAACAAAATATTATTAAATAAAAATAAACAGAGGAGACTGTCAATATGATTATAATTAAATTTAAAAGAACACAAAAAAGTACCTAATCAAAAGCATAACAATACAAATTTATTTAAGAAATAAACAAAATTACTGGCATTAATTTTTCATTTGATTTGAATAAACAAAAAAACATAAATTAGTAAATTATTGATCCCGTTAAATAAAATTAAACTTAACCAAATCAAATATGATATCCAAAATAAAAAAAATACAAATAAATTACAAATCCAAATAAATTAAACATATTTTTTCTCATTTAATAATGCTTAACTGAATTTAAGGAATGTTAATTTTTTGATCTAAAAAAATACATATGTATAAGATTTGCAGAGTTATGTTGATAGTGATACAATTATCGTCTTAAAAAAAATAAACTTTGTAAAACACTTTATGTAGATTATAATATATATTATTACTATGCAACCAATAGTTAATTCATAACAGCATAAATTGTATATTATGTATGTAAAATTGTAAAAAAAAATTTGCATAGCAAAGTAGGACTATCAAAAATTATAAAGTGTTGATAAACGTAGATTTAAAAGGACACATCAAATTGTAAAAAAAAAAACAACTACTTTTGTTATTTTTGTACGGTTAAAAATATCATATAAAGAAATGCCAATTTAACAATAGAAGCATAGAAACTCAGAAAAAAAAAACAAAGACTCAACGTTAACAATGTTCTTGTGGGTTTGAATACATATGTCTTCAAAACCAAAAAAAAAAACACGAATATACCCATTCAAATCGTTGATCGATTGTTAACTGATTTTTTAATCAATTGTATTAATTTGATACAAGCATGATTTTCTTGAAGTAAATTTTACGTTTTTAATTAATTCAAGGCTGTCCTGTTTTTAAGACTTCAGCCAGTTAAGTCCGAAAAAAAGCTGCCTTGACATATATATACAAGTTCACTTCAAATTCTCCGCTTTTATAAAATATATATAATATTTAAAAAATCTTCTCGTTCGACTCATGTTAAAATTGGCGTATTTTGTAAAAAAAAAAAAAATTTTGTATTTAATTTATGATGATTGTTTTATAAATTGTTAATTACACAAATATTTTTCTACCCATTTCACATTAATTATAAAAAGATTGTTTCCTGAATGTTTTGCAATATGCTAACATTTTTTTTTTTTTTTAATATTTATTCGATAAGTTACTTTTAAGTTACATCCTCTACACACACCCATATTATATATACCATGCACACAAATACATAATAGCGTTTGTAATTTACAAAATGTAGTTTTAGTTGTTTGTTCATTTTATATTATAAATAATTATTCATTTTTTCTTCTATTAGCATTTGCGGATTACTTTAATAATTATTTGTGTGTATTTATTTATTAATATTTTTTTTATTAAAACAAAAAATTGAGCTCATGATTTATTTCATATAAACCGATGTGTAACATACTACCAAAATCTCAAATTGAGTGATTGTATTTAGTATATTAATAGATTTATACCTTTACTTTGTATTCCTTAATAATTATTTTTCTTTGTCAAAAAAAGAATAATAAATAAATGAATTTTATGAAAACATAAATAATATATATATGTATATGTATAAATATTTTTCTTTAATTAGCCAAATAAAACCGAAAAACGAAACGAAAATTAAGATTTGTATGAATTTTAATTAATCAATGGTTAGTAAAACTAATTATATTAAAAAAAAAAGAAACAAATTAATATTTAACTGAAAGAATATGTGAAACACATCGCGCATGTACCGCGATAGTAATAAGTAACAATTTTTATCCAGTGTGTAAACATTACAATGAACTAATTATAAAATATTTGAAAGAAAAAACATACATATATACATTATATCATTATATTGCAAATTATGAAGTATCTGTGTTTTATTTATTTCTTCGAATCGCGTTATTTTTGTAAAAAGTTTATTAACGAGGATAATTCCATTCGCAACGGAACAAAAATTGTTTGCAGGAAAATAAAAAAATTACTGAACACAACCTCATTACAAAGAGGCAAAAGCCAGAATTGGAAAACTTGAAACTTGTGTGTAAGATAAAGATTTTTCGGAGAAGGAAAGAGATATCGCCGGCTAGACTGCAGGACCTCGTAAGTCGAAAAATTCAAAAAAAATATTAATGAAAAAATATTATAAAAATCAGAGCTACCTTTTGGCCTTTTCAGCTTAAAAATGTTTTTCTCAACATTTTACAGGAAAGGCAGAATTCAAAACCTCGTATTATAGAACGCCTACAAAATTAAGCAGTACCTCGTAAATCTTTTAAATGAACATAGTGGTAAATATACGTTTTAGATCAAAAATATTAATGTATTTTTCTGTATTTAATTACAGTTTTTGGAGATTTCAAATAAAAAAAAATACGAGCTTCTGCTTTGAGTAACTTAAGAAAAATATATGTCTACGAGGGACATAGGTACTGTAACAAATGATTAAAAGGTTTTTTTTTATGATTTCTGAAAAACATACAAGAATGAATTACGAGGTACTTCCCTTTAACCGTCGAGATCGGAAAAATTTAAAAAGAACTTTAAAAAAGAAAATTCGACATTTCAGAAACCATTATGAATTATGTTGAAGCAAATTACTTCGTGTTATAACATAACCTCGAAAACAACAAGAAAACGATATTTTATGATTTTCGAACGGAAATATCTCAAAAATGTGATGTTATAGAATATTTCTGACTTCAGATTCGAGTTCAGCACACCAAAAAACAGTGGTAAATTTTTGTTCTTAGGCAAAAAATTTTGTGGTCCAGTGTATTTTTCTAAACCTCGTGGTTGGAATTGTAGATTAAGAATTCTTTGTTTGTTTCACTCTAAAACTAAATTCATTCATATCGTCAGTTCAGAAGAAAGTCGACAGCTCTACAAATTTCATTTTTCAACATAGGCAATTTGAATTTCAATTAATCCTTTAAAAATTCCAAGACCACGCAATAGCTCATAAAGTTCCAAATATTGTAGTAAATTCGAATATTTTTTTCCAATTTTCTTTCGAACCAAGGATACATTTTAACTGAAAATGAAGTCTTGAGGGTAAACGAGAAACTATGGACAGCTAACTTCTACTTAGGCCGTGTGTAAATTCGGTAAAAATCGCGTTAAATTTTATCCAAAGATTAATTTTTGACACTAGTGAGGTGAATCTGTACGTAGAATTGTCAAATTTTAATGTCGGATAAAATTTAATCGCAATTTTAAACGAATTCGCACACGGCCTTAGTGTGCGTTAAAAAAGGTCAAATTCGTGCGTTGCATGCCGATGAAATGTCAAAATGGCACCGGTAGAAAGTTTTTTTTTTTAATAAGAAAGGAAAAAGCAGGTTTAGAGCGATAGCTTTTCCTAACTGTCAAATTCCAAACTATGCTAACGATCATTTGCATAAATAATAGGTATATAATGCATAAATAATACACATATGTATATTTGCATCTTGAAATACTCAAAGAGAAATATTTTTCGTTAGACTCTTTTTGTGGTTTTTGACCATTGTAAACAGTTTGAATATTGAAGTTTCAGATCGAGTACATTTATTTTTTGTTCTGCATTTCAACCGATTTAGTAATGTCGATTTTTTTAGGAATCACACCTGATATCTGCCATTTGCCACAGTAGTGCTCTTATTTTAGAAAATTATTTGCATGTTAAAATCTTTTGTTATCATAATAGACGCCCTAATGTCGGTCATCGAAAATTTAAGATAAGCGAAGTAGTTGTTGCATCAGATGAAATGAGCTGTATTTTCATAAGTGTTACAACAACATAAGGCTATCCAGATAATTTTGGGTGATTTTAACAGGATCCTTGGGCCCTACTATGTAATTCGATTTTAAAGAAAAAATATTCGAATTTGCAAAATCGGAAGTCTTTAACTCGATTTGCTAGTTTTAATAAACGAAAATCGAACAGCTCTAGTACCTTGTTTTGGTACGATCGACTTTTATCGAACTGAACGTTAAACGACTCGAAATATGGGCCAGATTTGTAAACTCGTGCGATATACATACACAACATATTAAGACTTATTGTGAGTTTCAACCGAACAATATTTCCCCTTAAAATTGTCTGTTCGACCGAAATTTTAAAAGCTGAGTTTTGCCCGAAAGAAATTTACGTTTTTCGCCTTGTTCGCTTGAAATAGGTGAAAATTTAAACTGTCAATGGCATTATATTCTGTCTGAAATGAATGTTCACAATAAGGGACATTTGTGGAACATGAAACATTTTCCGGATGAAACTCACAACAGGCGAAAAAAATTTCCGTGTGAAATGTCGTTTGGGTGAAACTCACAATAATGCTATATAAAGAAATTTTAATGGTAAAACGAAAGTTATTATGTATGTACACACATGTAGTACAAAGGTATTTTTTTTTTAATATATGTACATATATTTGTATGGAACATTTATAATAAATATGGCTTCCTCATGGTGCTGCAAGATCAAGATCATGCTGATGGGCAGCAGGAAAAGTTTTCGAATATGACTTTGGAATTTCCGGTTGCGAGTCGCCTATTATAACCAGTGTTAACGATTCTTAAAAAAAATATGATTTTTATCATGACAAAAAGAAAAGAAACATGAGATTGATTATTTTAATAGATTAAAAAACTTCATACAAGATAAACACAAATTAAAAAAAACTAAAGTACGCAAATTAAATGTATGTAGGTAAAGGTTAGATTTTAAGTTATTTGACACTAAAAACTCTTTAGTAACATTTTAGGAAAAATAAAATGAACAAACTTGAACAATACTCGAGACTTTTTTTTTGTTGTTGTTTTGTTTTGAAGAGTTTGCGTAACGATTTAAGCTTTACGCAGCCATACTTGTGGTAATCCATCTTTTAGTAAATTGTTTCCTAGTTATCTACTTTATTTACTTTTAAATTTCAACTTAATTTCATTTAATTGTTTTCTTTTTTTTTTTAAAGTTAGGTACATCAGGTAAAAGGTTTTTGGGTTTTCAGATGTTGAAGTTCAAAGACATTTTTTTTTAATAAGAAATTTGTCAATTTGCAAAAAAAACTAAATTTTACTGTTCGCATGCTAAAAAAATATCGAAATCTTTAACGATTTTCCATTTAATATGTGCATTATTAAGTCCAAGGGCAAAAATGAAACAGTAAACCAAGTATGTAATTTTGACATGCGAAAATTTTAGCATAAACTTTCTTTTTCGCACGGGAACTAGGCTTAGGGGTCAAAAATCATGAAAATAATGAGATTCGGCAATACTTTACCTTCACCTCAAATGTCGGATTTTTGACTCAGCGCGTCTGTTTTTTTTTCAAAATAAATTTCACATCGCATTAATTTTACATACTGTTCCTACATATGAAAGAACCGGAGAACATTTTCTCCCTCAATAAGGTTTCTTATAAATAAAAACTGTTCTCTTCTTCTCTTGCAACACACTAAAATATTAAAATATACTAGACTGTTGTGGAAAAAAACTCATCAATAACCGTTTCGCCTGTCCTTATAGATTTTAAAATCAGTCACAGAGTAAATATTTCTGATCAGGAGACAAAGATGAGATAGTTAGTGGCGGCTTTTGAAGATGTACCTACATAATAATCAACCGGATGGAAACTTTTTTTTTTAATATTTGGACTAACGATTTTTTAAAATTATTTTAACTTGATTATGACCAACAAATCAATTAATAACAAGATACATTTTGTTTCGAATTTGTTTAACAAATCAATAATTGCCATCTTCTTTATTCAATTGATTAATTTATCGCTATACATTTCAAAATAATATATTTTTTTAGTTTTTAGGCTCAAAGGTGTAATGAACTTGGCCTTTTCCAGGGTACTGCTTGGGAAGCACTGGCCGGAACATTTTCTTGTCTTCCAACCAGTAGTAGAGAACAAAGCAGAATGTCATAAAACCAAAGAAACTAGCAAAGTATTGCCAGTTCTCCAACCTCGGTTTTTCAGGTTGACTGTAGCGATCTTCTCCAATTAAATCAATTTGAGCATGTACCTGAGGAAGACGGAAGTAAATATTAACTAAAAAGGGAAGAAATTCTTAACAATCTTCTTTACCGGTTCATTGAAGTTCCTTTTGTGTTCGGGAAAATCATAGGGATAGTAGTTATCTTTAGCCTCGATACCTAGCCCATTGGGACCTTCTGGCAAATGAGGGTAATCGCCATAGTAAAGACCCTCATCTGCATATGGGCGGTATTCCTCTGGCAGCAGATTATATTTTTTGGCTGCTGCATCACGTTCTTCTTGGGTTTTTGGGAATGGACCTGGTTTGAAATCCTTGTTCCAATCTGAAAGCAAGAGCGAAATTAAATAGAGTTTCGGTTAAATGACAGGCTGATAAATGGTGATGAATGTGGATTACGTAAAAGAGCAACGTAAATAATTTCAAAAGACCTAACTAATTAACAGTATTATGAAAATAACTTTAATTAACTTACGAGATGCAGTTCTGGAGGCAGTAAAAAGAATTGAAGAATTCCTTGAAATTTGTTGGGCAAAACGAAGCCCTTTAATTAAACTAGCCATTCTCGCAAGACTTTTCGAACAACTTTTAATTTTAGGAAAATTCTTCTGCTGTCAAACGTCAAATGTCTGGTTTTTAATTTTATTTTCTTCACGTTGGTGAACATGATTTCTTAGGGGGGAAACAAAGTCATTTTTCACACGACGAAACAAGAAGATGGAGATTTTTCTGACCTTTAATTTTATGTCGAATTCCTTTCAACAAAAAATTGATTTTTTTTATAAACAGGATCGATTTTTTTTCTTTCAGTCAAGGAATTTGTTTGAAAAATCGATTTTTTCTTCTGAACATATCGATTTTTTTTGTTAAGAGGAATTCAATATTAGAAAGGCAAAAGTTTTGTCGTCGTTTCGAATGTTTCGCGTTTGTTTGAGAGTCTTTAAAAATCTCTTTTACCTTTCACACGAGGAAACAAAGTCGTTGAGGATTTTCTGTAGTTTTCTTTCAAAGTACTTTCGTTGAACGTGCACATTAGTGTGAAGGGGAATGTCAAAAAATCATATACCGTCTATATTTAGGCAACGTTTATAAATAAAGTCTTAACTACATTGGCCACTTTTTGCAAAATTACAAAAGTAAAAATATTTTTTTTCCCGCTAGCGCAGTTGTTTTGTGAAAAACAATGCATACAATTTTTTTTAAACCAAAATTTAAGCTTTCTGCATAATTTTTATAAGTTTTACAGTGAGAAAAACTATCCCAAAATGAGTTTGAAAATTTTCACTTTTGTACTTTTATGGCTTATGTAGTTAAGGCTTGACTATCAGTTTCATCGTATACCTATATATTTATTCTAAATGTATTTTTTTCAATCCATTTCTTTTGACAGATCGATCACATTGTCTTTCGTCGGAATACTTGTCAAATGTGATAAATGCTATAAGAAGCCATTTTGTTAAATGAATAATACTGCGTTTTCATTAGAGCCCAAATGAGATAATTTCGCAAATTATGGAAAAAGTGTTTTCATTAGCTTTCCTCATTTCGTTTGACAGAGCCCTGGAAAAATTTGTGAAATTAAGTTGACAGTTTTGAAGTTTAAAATACAAATCAACTAAAATTAAACTAAGAATGGAGGTGTATGTTTGTCGTAGATCAACAGCATTGTGATGAAGCCAAGCCCAATAATAATGCATGTAAATGGAAATCAAGAAGCTGAACAAGAACATTGTAAATCCAATAAGTCATACGACGCTTCTTGACCTCTGAGTCCCAGATCGAAAGGAACCCATTAAGTCTGCTTGGACCTAGTTTAAATAAGGCTCGAAAGTCGCAAATGTTCATGGGTTAGTGGTCCTATGGACGTTTGCGTCTGTTCATAAAAATAAATTTAAAAAAAAACTGTTTTTATTTATTCAACACAAAAATAAGTTGTTTTTATTTTCTATCGCTTTGAATTGGTACATCGTTCTTATAAGTTTGCATTGAGCAGCTGGTCCAAAGTACTTCTCACCGTTTCGCCTACACAATGGAAAGGTAGTTGAGCAGCACATGCACAAGGTGCTTTCGTACAGATGAACTTTTGACGATCATCAAGCCATCAAGCAATTGCAAGTATTGTGCCTCCCTTTTATTCGATGGCTTCGTTTTTCGTTGCAAACACGGTTGAATGGAACTTTACTGCATAAAAAGGTTGCTCAAGTGTGGAACAAAATCCTTCAATGGCTCAGAGAGGCTTTGTGTCCATCTCGCTGGCACAAAGCTAATGTGTTAGCTCCACCGATATTCGCGACATCGCAATACGATTGGCGAGTATTGGGTCGACTTCATTTTTGATTTTAATTCGAAGGTTTCTATAAAAGGCTTCTTGTTGGGTGCATGTGAAAAGTTTTAATTTGTGGATCCTTTCATTTTTGGGTAGGTGTTCGAAACTGAGGAAATCTGTCGACCAAAATACCCACGGCCTCATGCATCAAAACCATTATTTTCACTGTTTAGTTTAAATTTTGATTTTTGTTAATTAATTTTAATAAATTGAAACGAAACTGCGCCTGCGATTTAATTTTTGAGTTATTTATTTAATTAGCTGCGCCAACAGCAGGATTTATTTTGATTTGTTCAATTTCTTCAAATTTGACATTTGAAGTCAAAAAAATTGTGATTCACAATAGCACTGAATTTAGATGTGTTCGATTTATGTCGAATTCCTTTTAATAAAAAAATCGATTTGTTCAGAAGAAAAAATCGATTTTCTGAACAAATCCCTTGTATTGAAAGAAAAAAATGGATGCTGTTTAGAAAAAAAAATCGATTTTTTTTGGTAAAAGGAATTCGACATTAGTTTCACTTATGTCGTTTTCGATTGGATTTTCAGAGTGTTTCACTCCTTTTTGATTCCAATGGAATATGAAAAACTCTCTTCCGTAATATGTGTATCTATGTAGAAGTTAAAACTAAAATGAATTCTTCAATAATTTTAATTCCAGAACATCCAATGAAATCCGGAGTGAAAAAACACTCCTAAATTATCACTCCGAACAGCCAATGGAAGGTTTTTGGAGTGTTGGGAGTGTGAATGGAGTGAAAAAAGAGTGCTAGGAGTGACCAACGGAAAACGACATTAATTTCCAACCTAATTTCGTGCAAATTCGGTTGAAATTATCTCATTTCGAAATTTGGTTTTGTATGGGAAATGAGGTAATTTCCGACCGCCGTATAGTTAGCAGTACTAAGTGAGGAATTTCAATTTTTTGTATTCCTATAATTTGAAAAACATTTGGAAAAATTTGGAAAACCATTTTCAGAGTTTGGAAAACCTTAGTTAATTAGTTATTAACAATTAAAGGTTAGGCGTATAGTTAGCAGCACATAGAAACAAAGTTAGGGTTTTTTGGTATCAATCGATCGGGAATAGTTTTGTGAAATTTGGAAAACAATTTTTAGAATTTGGAAAAGCATGGTTTAGTAGATAATTAACAATAATGTAAACAAAATGACAGTTCTATAAACAATTACAATTAACGCAAAACGTAATGTAACGGAGCTGCCATACAATCAACACATATAAACAAAATTCTGTCCCAATATCTGTAAAACTATTTTTCTGTCAAAATAAGTCAGCTATTAAATTTTTTACCTTTTCGGATAGAAAATATAAAATATAGTTAAGAATAAAACAATAGCCAATGCTAAACAGGCGATTCAGTTCTATACGCCCTATAATTTTGTTGTTGGGATAGAATTTTGTTTATATGTGTTGGTTTTGGGTTCTTGTATGGCAGTTTTAATTACGCTACGCTCCGTTACATTACGTTTTGCGTTAATTGTAATTGTTTATAGAACTGTCATTTTGTTTACATTTTGTTAATTATCTACTAAACTATGCTTTTCCAAATTCTAAAAATGGTTTCCCAAATTTCACAAAACTATTCCCGATCGATTGATACCAAAAAACCATAGCTTTGTTTCTATGTGCTGCTAACTATACGCCTAACCTTTTATTGTTAATAACTAATTAACTAAGATTTTCCAAATTCTGAAAATGGTTTTTCAAAATTTTCCAAATGTTTTCCAAATTATAGGAATCAAAAAAATTGAAATTCCTCACTTAGTGCTGCTAACTATACGGCGGTTAATTTCCGATCTAATTTGGAAATTTTCAACGAAATTACCTCATTTGCTCTAATGAAAACGCAGTATAACTTAGCAGTGTGTGTTTCAATTTTGGTAGTTCGATGGTTTTTTTTATTTCTTATTCGATTGGAATCAAAAAGGAGTAAAGCACTTATGTCAAATTCCTTTTACCAAAAAAAATCGATTTTTTTTCTAAACAGAATCGAATTTTTTCTTTTAATACAAGGGATTTGTCCAGAAAAGTCGATTTTTTCTTCTGAACAAATCGATTTTTTTCTTAAAAGGAATTCGACATTAGAAAGGCCGACCAGTGTTGTCGAATCTTATGATTTATCATGATTTTCATGAAATTTGACCCTTAACTCATGATATCATGAATTAGTTGAAAATATCGACTCTTTGCTCACGTTTTTGTTTTGCGATTAACAACGATTGGCTCAAAGCTGAACGAATCTTTTTTAATCATTTAATTAATCAGTAATTTTTTGACTTGAAAGTACCCCAGGTAAATAAGAGTATTTTATCATAATATTTGACCTAATAATAAAATTTACAGTTTTTTGCCAGTGGAAGAAAAAATGCTTCTAAAAACCAAATACCTTTTAGGTACGCAGTTAAAATTTTTTAAAATAATTTAAAATGAAGTTAAGCTATTAGTGCCAGAGTTGCACAATCGTGGTTTAAATTTTGATCCGTGGTTCAGGAATTTTAACTCGCCAAGGTTCTAATATGTCCCCTTTCACACGAAGATACTAGTTGCTGGTGATTTTTTTTGACGTTTTCTTTAAATCTCCTTAACAATCTCTTGTACCTTTCACACGTACAAAGTCGGAAGAGATTTCGTTTCCCCCTCTTTCTTCCTGCCCTTCTCGTCCATGAACTAATTGTTGCCGGCAACTCAGTTGCCTTGTGTGAAAGGGGACTATGCACTAAAAGCCAATTACATGCCTGAACCATCGTTGAACCACAGTTAATCCGCCGAAATTGGCGAGTTAAAATTCCTGAACCACGGATCAAATATTTGTACAACTGGCCCTTAGTTGAAAATAAAGTAAACTGGGATTAAAAGATTGAAAAGATTGATTTAGTCACAAGCATGGCTTGTTTGTTGTTAAGGTGTTTGTTAATTTGTATTTTATTTTTTTTTTTTAATGTTATTAAAGAGTTTTTATTGTCAAATAAAATAAAATCCAACCTTTACGGCAATATTATTCACATTGGATTTGAGTGAATTATCCAACCAGTTTTATTCAATCCGAAAATTTAAATCAATGTTCATATTACTCAATCTTAGTTCTTAACTACATTCAAGACTTTTTGCAAAAAGTAGGGCTGAGCAAAAATATTCCTTGAGATGCCTGTGTACGAACAAATTGTGTTTTGTTTGTTGTAGTATAAATCTGAAATGACATATCAAACACTATTTTCGCATGCTTTTTTGCACACAGGCGTTTCTAGCGCATTGTTTAGTTTTTCAATTTTGTACTTTTTACATTTTTTTTTTTAATTATCCACTTTTTGGGGCGCCAAATTCGAAAATACTCTCTTCAATAGACCATCAACACGCAACAAAATTTGAAAAAAAAACTTTAGATCTAACCTACATATTGTAACGATGAAATCAGCACCTAACTACTTTCGGAACAAACAAAGAGCCAAGTACAAAAATACCCTTATCGAAGACAACAACCATTTATAAAAAAATCCCGAGAGAGCGCGCCCATCTCTCTTAGGGGGAAAATGCGCTGAATGGAAGAGTGGAGATAACGCCATCTCTCTTCATTGGAATGGAACCTTCCAGAAGCTTATGTGCCAGTACTTTCGAGTAGAGTCCCGAACCTCTCAGCTCACTATATAAGGAGAAACTTTTTGAGCACAGAGACAGTTTATTTTTGAAAGCGAAAGTGTAAAGTTCAAAGTTAAAAGTATCCGGAAGTGAATTTAAGTTGCATACTCTTGAGATTGATGATTAATAAAATATTTGAAGTGAAGTAAAGTGTGTTTAATTTAGAAAGGAAATAATTGACGGTTGACAGTTAAAAACAAATAAGTTTTATATCGAACCGTGGTAAAACGTTACATTGGTGTCAGAATAAGGGATAAAACTTATTTTATCTGTGCATTTAAGTAAATTAACTTAAAATAAAAAGTGCGTGTGTATTTTTAAATAAATAAACAGACAATGGGTAAAATTTTGAATGATTTAAATTGTGTTGAACTTAAAGCAGAACTAAATAAACGAGGTCTTCCTACTGCTGGATCAAAAAATGACCTCATTATTCGTCTGCAGGAACATTTAAGACAACAAGGTGAAAACCCAGACTCGTTTATTTTCACGATTGAAATGGAGGAAGAGCAAGTAAGTACTAGTTTAGATATGACCAATATGATGGCTCTGCTGCTCGCCCAGTTTGAAGAGCAAAGAAAAGAACAAAAGAACCTTCTCGAAGAGCAAAGAAAAGAGCAAAAGAATCTTCTCGAACGATTTGAAGATCAACGCAATGAGCAAAAGAATCTTCTCGAAAAACAAGAAAAAAATCTTCTCCAGCGATTCGAAGACCAAAGAAGTGAACAAAAGAATCTTCTTGAAGAACACAAAAATCTTCTCGAAGGTAAGCTTGATGCCTTCGAAAACAAATTTGTTGCTCTTGACGAGCGTGTCGAAAAACAATTTTCGACAGTAGAAGCCAAATTCGAGAAGGTCGAAGACAAATTTGAAAGCATTACCAAGGAGTTGGAGAAGGTTCGAAAAATGAAGATTCGAGAAAGTTCTGGCGAACTTCCAAAGCGAAAGGAAATGCATCCGCCAACCTTTGATGGACAAACTTCTTGGTCAATCTACAAGAAACAGTTTGAGGCAGCTGCAGCGACAAATGGATGGGATGACGAAGACAAGTTCATAGCTCTGACGCTTGCCCTTAGAGGACCTGCTGCTGAATTATTGCAAACCATACCAGCAGACAAGAACGGCAACTTCACGGCTCTTGTGCAAGCCATTGACAAACGTTTTGGAGATGGCCATATGCAAGAAGTCTTCCGGGTCCAACTCAATACCAGAGTCCAGAAAAGAGGAGAAAGTCTGCAACAACTTCAAGCAGATATCGAACGGCTGGCTCACCTGGCATACCCAACTGCAGGAGAGGAAATAATAAACCAGTTCGCAACAGAAGCATTTGTCCGCGCTGTATCCGACATCAACCTTCAGCGAGCGATTCGAACTGCCGGAAAACGCACGCTTCCTGAAGCATTGGCGTTCGCTCTAACTATGGAAGCAGCAGAACAGGCTTCACAAGGAATCCATCGGGTAAGAGAACTAGAAGTTGAAGAATGCTCCTGTCAGAGAACCGCATTCCAAAGAAGTCAGCGAGACGGACCTGCTCGATGCTGGAACTGTAACAAGACCGGACATCTCCAGCGCCAGTGCAGATTGCCACCAAGAAGAGCTGCATGTCAACATTGTGGAAGTAGAAATAGTACTCGAGAGCAGGTAAGCAATAACACCAACATTCCTGCTAAGCTTGTTTTCCAGCCGGGAAACGAGTAAGAACCAACTTCGAGGGGCAGAAGCTGGTTTCTGGTATCGATGGCCCCAGAACCACTATCCAGGTCTCACAGACTAAACGAAACAACAAAAGTCTGAATGTGGAGGCAACATTAAACGGGAAGAAACACGTGGCTACAATCGACACTGGTGCCACTGCCTCCATTGTAAGAAGGGACTTGGTCAAGATGACATGGCTGCATAACACCAATAGCTATCGTCTGAAAACTGCTACAGGAGAGGCAGCTAAAGTGTACGGAGAAGTTCGTCTTCCGATTCGTTTGGCAGAACTGGAGTTTTCACATCTGTTTTTGGTAGCAGATATATGTGACGAGTGCATCATTGGAATCGACTTCATGAAAGAACACGGAATAATTCTGGATATCGGTAAGCAAGTTCTTAATTACCAAAATGTAGAGATTCCTATGGTTTATGGTGACGAAAAATCCTCAACTCTAAGAAGTGTCATCAAAGAAGACATATGCTTGCCGTCTTCTTCTGAAGTGTTCGTTTGGGCTAAAATAAAAGGCGAATTGGGTGGTCATCGATACCTCATGGTGGAACCAGATACTGACCAAGGCTCCCAAAACATCATCGTTGGGAAGACTCTTGTGGCACCAAAGAACAACATGGTACCTGTACGGATTCTGAACATCAAACCGTACGAAGTTAAGTTGAGAAAAGGAGAAATAGTCGGAAAATGTGAACCTGTGTCAACGATAACTAAGATCATAGAAGAGGACACGAAGAAGCCTGCGAACTCCGAACAACTAAAGGCAAAAATCCTTAACTCAACAAGTCTGAGTCAACATCAACTAAGTATTGCTGGTAGCCTTCTTCATGAGTATGCTGACATATTTTCTTCACCAAGTGGGCAGTATGGTCGAACACAACTCGTGCAGCATCGGATCGACACAGGAGACGCCAGACCGATTCGTCAACCAGCAAGACGTCTCCCCTTAGCCAAACAAGCAGAAGTTGAAGAGATGATATCGGGCATGAAGAAAGATGGGCTGATCGAAAACTCTAAAAGCCCTTGGGCATCGCCAGTGGTCCTTGTCAAAAAGAAGGACGGAAGCACTCGATTTTGTGTGGACTACAGAAGGCTGAACGATGTGACAAAGAAAGATAGCTATCCTCTGCCCAGAATCAGCGATACTTTAGATGCAATGGAAGGTGCTAAATGGTTCTCTACATTAGACCTAAAGAGCGGCTACTGGCAGGTAGAAATTCACCCAGAAGATCGTGAAAAGACAGCTTTCTCCACAGGAAACGGTCTGTGGCAATTTAAAGTGATGCCATTTGGACTGTGCAACGCTCCGGCTACATTTGAGCGTTTGATGGAATGCGTTTTACAAGGACTTACTTGGAAATCTTGCCTGGTCTATTTGGACGATGTCATCGTGTATGGAAAAACATTTGACGAACATTGTGACAACCTAAAAGCTGTATTCCAGAGGCTTCGAGAAGCACACCTCAAGCTTAATCCAGATAAATGTGCTCTTTTCAAGACCGAAGTTAAATATTTGGGACACATCATCTCATCCCAAGGAGTAAAGACTGATCCTGAAAAAGTTGACACTGTGAAGAATTGGCCAACACCACAGGACAAACATCAACTCCGAAGCTTCCTTGGCCTAGCCACATACTACCGGCGTTTTGTGAAGGATTTTGCTGGAATCGCCAAAAGCTTGCATCAGCTTACAGAAAAGGGAAAGCCGTTCAAATGGTCAGGTGAGTGTGAGAAAAGCTTCCAGGAGTTAAAGCTGCGTTTATGCAATGCTCCTGTGCTTACCTACCCTACTCCAGGAAAACTTTTTATTATTGACGCGGATGCAAGTAATGTCGGAATTGGAGCTGTACTGTCACAAGTCCACGACGGAGAAGAAAAAGTTGTCGCCTACTACAGTAAGGTACTCTCGAAGCCAGAACGGAATTATTGCGTGACCAGAAGGGAACTTCTAGCTCTGATATTGGCAACAAAACACTTCCATAAGTACATCTATGGACAGAAGTTCCTTCTCCGAACAGACCATGGAGCACTCAATTGGCTTCTGAACTTTAAAAATCCTGAAGGTCAAGTAGCAAGGTGGATCGAGAGACTACAGACATATGACTACCAAATTCAACATCGAAGAGGAAAGTTGCATTCAAACGCAGACGCATTATCTCGACGGCCTTGCAAACAGGACTGCAAACATTGCACACGCCAAGAAGAAAAGGAAATGATTGCCGTCCAACGAATAAGAGCTGATCCCATTTACGGTTGGAGTAATGAAGAACTTAGGACTGCCCAACAAGAAGACTCGGACATAGAGCCCATTCTTGCGTGGAAAGAACACCAAGAAAAACCAGAGTGGTGTGACATCTCCGACAGAAGTCCGGCCCTGAAAGCATATTGGGCACAATGGGACTCACTTCATGTGGAGGAAGGTGTTCTAAGGCGTAAGTGGGAATCCGCAGACGGTAAGTCCTATGTGATGCAGCTGGTCGTTCCTCGGTCCAAGGTTAATGACGTTCTTCGAGAGATGCATGACGGAGCTTCCGGAGGTCATTTGGGAGTCAATAAGACTTTGGAAAAGATACGACAACGCTTCTACTGGCTACATGCAAGAGAGGACGTCGAAAAGTGGTGCCGAAAATGTGATACTTGTGCTGCTAGCAAAGGCCCAGGTAGGAAGCTTCAAAGTAAAATGCAACAATACAACGTAGGCACGCCTTTCGAGAGGATTGCAGTAGACGTCGCAGGCCCTTTTCCTGAGACCAACAGTGGAAACCGATACATCCTTGTAGTCATGGATTACTTCAGCAAGTGGCCTGAGGCATTTGCCATCCCAAACCAAGAAACCAAAACAGTTGTGGATCAGATTGTCTTCAATTGGGTGAGCAGGTTCGGCGTACCGATGGAACTTCATTCCGACCAAGGAAGGAACTTCGAATCTAACATCTTCCAGGAAGTTTGTTCGCTCCTTGGCATTAAAAAGACGAGGACAACGCCGCTTCATCCACAATCTGATGGGATGGTCGAGCGATTCAACCGGACGCTAAAGGAACATCTATCTAAGGTTGTCGGCGACTACCAACGAGACTGGGATAGACATATTCCATTATTCCTAATGGCATATAGGAGTGCAGTACATAGCTCGACAGGACATACACCATCGGAAATCTTGTTTGGAACGTCAATACGACTGCCTAGTGAGGTGAAATTTGGATGCCGGACAATTGAGCCACAACGAACAGAAGAATATGTGGATAACCTCAAAGAAAGGCTCATTGACATTCATCAACGAACCAGAGCATTCATAAAAACGTCTAGTGATCGGATGAAAACACGTTATGATGCCCGAGCAACAACAACAGGATTTCAAGAAGGAGACCTCGTGTGGTTTTACAATCCCCATCGACAAAAGGGACTGTCACCAAAGCTTCAACAGAACTGGGAAGGACCCTACACTATTGTGAAGAGACTAAATGATGTGGTCTACCGTATACAGAGAGGAGTAAGAGGGAAACTGAAAGTAGTTCATTGTGACCGTTTGCATCGTTATAATGGTGAAAGGAGCGACAGAATTGTTCGGGACGATCAATCTTAGGAGGGGGGCAATGTAACGATGAAATCAGCACCTAACTACTTTCGGAACAAACAAAGAGCCAAGTACAAAAATACCCTTATCGAAGACAACAACCATTTATAAAAAAATCCCGAGAGAGCGCGCCCATCTCTCTTAGGGGGAAAATGCGCTGAATGGAAGAGTGGAGATAACGCCATCTCTCTTCATTGGAATGGAACCTTCCAGAAGCTTATGTGCCAGTACTTTCGAGTAGAGTCCCGAACCTCTCAGCTCACTATATAAGGAGAAACTTTTTGAGTACAGAGACAGTTTATTTTTGAAAGCGAAAGTGTAAAGTTCAAAGTTAAAAGTATCCGGAAGTGAATTTAAGTTGCATACTCTTGAGATTGATGATTAATAAAATATTTGAAGTGAAGTAAAGTGTGTTTAATTTAGAAAGGAAATAATTGACGGTTGACAGTTAAAAACAAATAAGTTTTATTTCGAACCGTGGTAAAACGTTACAATATATTTATATTTGGCTTAAAATTAATAAAAATGAAAATATTTATCTCAAAAAAAGGACTGAGAATGGAATTCAAACAATATGTATGTACTCATGTATACATATATGCATATATATATATGCACGAATAGAAAACATGATTTCATTTGATTTTTTCTTATGTATTACACTCCGTAATAAAATCGGTTACAGTTTTTTTCAACAAAACAGAAGAATTAGTGGTTTTTTCATATGGCACGAAAATTGGTACGTTTTTTCAGAAAATATGGCACGTAAATTTTATTTCGGTCAGCAACGCTGATCGGAGACATTTTAATTCTTTTGAATCAGTCTAGTGTACATACATAATTTGAACTACATTTTCAGTCCTTTTTACTTGTTTTGAGATAAATATGTATTTCATTTTTTTAATTTTAACTGCCTTGGTATAAATAGGTCTACAATTTTGTTTTCTTCAAAATTTGTTACGTGTTGATGGTCTATTGAAGAAAGTGTCTTCTCGAATTTGGCGCCCCCTGAAGCTGCCGGCCGGGGCACGTGCACTGGTTCGCCCCCCCATAGATCCGGCGCTGGATGCTTGATATTTTATCCTCCAAATTTGTTGGGTCGATTTGCATAAATTCGCAACTAAAAAACTTTTTCCAAAGTTAACTGTAAATAAATTTTTATCCAGAGTTAACTACAACTCTGGCTTAACTCACCACTGAAAAACTGGGCCTAAATGTCGCGTAAATAATATTAAAATACAAAATTTTTTAATTTACACTAATTTTACGCTGTGATTTCTATTTAAATTTGTCGATTGTTTCATTTATTCACTTCGTCCAAAAGTAAAATCAAAAGAAAAATTCTATAAGCAGCATAATTTGCTTTTAAAATGTTTCTTCGCAGGTCGCAGCTCCAAACGCGTTTAACTTATGATGTCTTTATTTTTTGTTGCATAGGTTTTATAAATAGCATTTTGACGATTAGAGGCATTCAGGCATTTATAACTACCTACATATAAAGAGTGTTTAACTTTATGCACTCATTATAAAGCGTTTAAAAATATGGCTGACAGTATTAAATATAAATAACAAAGTAACCAAGTTACATCAATAACTCATGAGGTAGGGTATTCAATATTTTTTTAATTCAGAAGCTAAAAAGATTTTGTTTATTGATTTTCAGCCATTCATTTAAGAGTGAATTAAATCTTCTTTAACTAACAACAAGTACATTAGGCCGAAGGCTTAAGTAGAAAAAGAGCTTAAGTGTTTGCGAACTCGTGGCATGTATTAAAGTTCTCCTGAACTGCTGAAAATAAAACATTTAGGTAGGAATTTTTAGTTCTTCACAATACCTACTTTATTGTAAGAAAGACATTCAAATTCAAAGACCTTTATAAGATTATACTTAACGCTTATCCCAAATACCTAAGTGTTTGGCTAATAAGTTATAACCTTCAATGTGTGATTTTAATTAACCTAATGCCGTTGCAATTAACTTAATTATAAAATGAACAAATATCTTAAAAGTCAATCATTTTTATCTTTTCTCTGATGAGTACCTAAGTAGGTACTTACTTATCGTTTTCCTCTCCCTCATGCACTTAGCGGTATTCTTTGAAAAGGATCTATCTCTTAGAATTTATAATTTCTCCACCTCCAGGAACCCACAAGCCACAGCCACAAGCTCGACCAAAAATATTTTCCTGTCAATTCATCTCAAATTCATTCAAACTCAATTCGTTTTTGTTATTGTATTTTACTTTATTTTATTTTATGTAACCAGTCATACACATCATACTTTTACTATTTTTTATCTGATAAAGGGGGGTGGTAAATCTAAGTACAAGTTTTTTATTTTGGAAGAAAATTGAAAGGGGCCAAGCTCATATTACACGGTCAAATTAAATAGTTCAGTTAAGTAGATATGTAGTTTTCGCGTGGACATTCGTAGCGTTGCCGTTTGGGCTCTTAAGTGACCAAATGGTTACTATTTTACGTTTGGGACACCAGGGCCCAAATTAGAAAAAAAAAATAACATGATTTGCCCCTGTTATATTAATTCAAAAAGATTTTTGTTCGAAAAGGTCTACAATTTTGCATTTTTCATAAAATTTCAAACACCTGCTTTTCAAGTTTTGACTAGGAATCGATAAGACAAAAAAAATACACTTAATTACGCAAAATTTTGAAAAAAAAAATCTACTTGAAAAAATAATTTCACAACTTTTTTTTTTTAATTTTGACTTTGAAATTAAATTTCTTAAAAACAATTCACTTGTTATGCAGATTTAACAAAGCCCTTTTAACTATTTAACAGGCTTTTAAATCCTTAAATGACGTTTGGTCTACAAAATACGTCTTTTAAAAATTTAAAAGCCTGTTAAATATTTAGGAAACCATAAAACCTGATTCCATTAACAAATGCTTTCAGAAATCTGCTTTTCAATATTCTGCTTTTCAAAATTCATTTTAACAAAATTCTTCGAATAATAAGACAAAACTTTTATAAAATTAAAAAAACTTTTTTTTTTATTTGCAGAATTTTGTGAAACAGTGTTTTAAAATTTTAAAAATTAGATTATGTTAAAAGAAATAATGTTATTTTTTTTTGCTATTGTCGCTTAAAAGTGTTGGTTGCTCGGAGTTTTTTAAAACTCAATAAGAAAAGCCCTTATTTACTTTCAAAGCTGGATAGCAGATAGAGCCATAAAATGGAGAGAACATAAAGAAAAAATAAATTAAAAATTTAAAAATAGACCTAAGCGCTACGCCTAAGCCAAATAAGATTTCTTAAGAAAATAGCTAAAAATATCCTTTAGTTTTTTTTTTCACTAATTATTATAATTTGTACATTGTTTAAAAAAATAAAATAAATGTGAGTTTGCCCCCCGCTAATCGAAATCCTGCGAGCGCCCTTGCAAAAGTTCACCTCTCTAAAACTCCAGTGAAGAGATTTGATTTAATTTTAGTAACAAAGAACTCAATAATAAACAAAAATGCCTTCCACCAACCAAGAAAACAAAGTTATCTAATCCAAATCCAACTTGTGTTTTAAAAATAAGTCAAATCTTCAATTAAATCCTATTTTCCTACACAAAAATTATTAAATTTTCAAAATAATTCTATCGGTAGAGTTAAGGTTTTTAGTTTTCCATACAAATGGAGAATGCACATAATAACTTGGGGTGATTATCGCATACGGTGTGACAAAAAGCTAAAGCGTATAGGTTAAGTCTAGACAAGAAAAAAAAATCGTATGGGAGGGGGTCAATTTCCCTTCGTTCAGGAGGGAGGGGCAATTTTCTAAAAAATCGACTAGAAATAGAAAAAAGATCATTAAAAAACAACGCCAACACTAACAATGTCACACTATACTTTTTCTAAGGCTCTTTATTTCTCTTTATTTTATTTTTAATTCAAATAGTTTCAGATAAGAGAATATTTATTTTCAAACTCAAAATTTTGAAAAAATAATGAAAAAAATGTGTTCAAACTAATTTTGTTCAAAATTTTACGTTATTAAGTAGTATTTTTGTTTTCAGTATGCAGTATTTGGAAAGTGTCCACGTTCACTTTCAACGAATCTGACTCCCTACCTAACACTGCAAGCTCATATTAACCGTCTTCGGTTTCGAACTTGCGATCTACAATTGGAAGAAAGATTCAACACTTTTCCTCAAAATCGAAAGCATTCTTCCGTCTGACAAAGTAATAAATTATTGTTCCTAAAATTTTGTCCAGCAGTTTATTCACTTTGAAGGCACTTTACAATGATAGCTAAATAATTCACCATTATGAGTAATAAAAAAAGATTTAGAACAGGAAATAATGAATGAATGAAATAATTGTTATTTTTATAGGAAAATTTGCGAGGTCCAATAAATCATTTACAAAATACATAAGTGTAACAAATTGATACTTATATTCTTGGAGATATCAGTCTTACATTGCATTATTGAAAAAAATTTCTATTTTAATGGATCAATGAAATACTTTGAAAGATAATAGAAGTATAATACAATAAGTATTGATTGCCCAAACCGGTCATACATAATAGAAAAAAAATAAATACAAATCAGAAATTTATCCTATACAAGTCAAGTTCTTTGATACGTTTGCATGTATGTATGTAAGAAATCCGATTTAATTTGCTCAATCATTCAAATAAAAACGTATGAAGAAGATTATGCCTTAATGGCCCTTTTCTCATATTATCCATAATAATGAAAGATATTTGAATGAAAAACCTTTGACCATTTGTATTCCTGAAAAAGATAAAATACGAAATATAAAACCTTCTCTTCATTCTGCCTCGTAATATAGTAGAGAATATAAATAGCATTTTAAAGTAGGACAAGTATATGCAGTAAGTTACTATCCATCATCATCCTCATAAAATATAGGTACTTTTTCCATATTCTTTCTTAAAGGATAACATTTTTCTACACAAACATTGTCTAGCTTCTTCGTATATATACTTTTGACGGAAATCCACACAGGATAAGATTTGTCCCACCCACAAGATCATTTCCTGTTTACTTCCTTCTGGTAGTAATTTGTCATCTGAGAAACATCTTAAAATAATTTGTATTTATTTTACCAGCTAAATTGGTATTGACCAAATAATCTCTGTTTGATGGACTAGCTTATCCCAAATAGATTTCGCGAAGTTCCTGGAAATAAAAAAGTTTCTTATCCATTCGAGTAAAATACTATACTATTAATTTCACTTAATTTTTTTCTTGAAATGATTGTGGGTTTTCCTCGTCATGTACGCCACACCGCCTTTCTTATATAATTGACATCCTTGAGAAATAACTAAGTAGTAGGTATACTCTTTGGAACTAAATCATTTTGAATTTGTTTGACTTTGAGGAAATAGCAAACTATCTGTACAAGTGCATCTGTATATTCTCTAGTATTTCCAGTTTCAGCTTAACTCTTCACTGCTCGTTAACAAAGAGTAAACACAAATTTGAGGATTGAGGGTATCAGAACAATTTTGATGGTCTTGAAATTTGAATACTAGAGGGTAAAGGAGCATTATCTTTGTGGACAATTTCAACAAAAACATTAAATGACGAAAATGTAGGTTTTCCCACATATACATAAGACAGCTGTATTGATGTGTATTGATTTTAACGTGTGTTCATTAAAGTAAGGTTTGATTGATAATATTTGCTTTTATTCTCTCAAAAAAAAAAAAACAAAAGAATTATTTATTGCTGTCGACATACCGATGTGCGAAATGCGATTCATGAATAAGAAAATAATATTTTGTTCGACGATGTACAAAAAACCCATAGACGGAGGGGTTTAATTTATTTCTTCGTGAACTTTTCGGACAATCAATGCATAAGCGTTGCTCTAAAATTTGATAGGGAGGGGTATTATAGGCGTGAGATTAGTAAGGTATATAAACTTGAAATTATTTGGAATTCTATATTATGTACAATTATATATGTCCTTTACTTTGACGGACACTTTTTAGCGGAATCAAAAAATGTTGATATCTGAATTTGTTGCTAAATAAATGCTAATTTGTTGCGCAAACCAAAAATTTGTAGCTCGCATAATTTCCGAGTTTTTGAATTTTCCACTAAAATAAGTCTGAAGTTAGCGGACGGAATTTAAAATAATACGAATTTTTAAATGCTCTTGAGTCGCAATAACCGCAATTTTGACGCTCAAATATAGTTCATAAAATATTCAAGTTTCCGCTTAAATAAGTCTGAAGTTAGCGGACGAAAGTACGAAAATAATAATTCTCTTGGTGTCAAAAATTGTAGCTTTTTAAATGCTAATTTGTTGCACAAAAATTAATTTGATAACTTTTTTGGTTCATTTTTGCTTCGAATTTAAAGTTTAAAAAGTGAATTTTCGGTCCATTAAAATAAACCGAAAGTCTGTAAAAAAGTGGAATTTTTAACTTTTTATTTTTGCCAGAAATTGTAAATGCTAATTTTCTGCACAATCACGAAATTTGTATCTCTAACGGGTTTTTTGTCCATTCGAGCTAACAGCTTTTAAAGTTAGCTCAAAAGTGAGCTCCTAAAATCTAAAATAATGAGAAAATCGAAAATTTTGTTTGCACGAATTTGTAGTCGCCCTAAACTTAATCAAACCAGCAAATCCCGATTTCGTAGCTCGCATAGTTTTTTTGTTATAAAAAATTCCGCTAAAATAAGACTGTTACGGTCGAAATTTTTAAAATTTCGAACGTTACAGTGGGTATAATGTATATTTTTTTTTAAATTTCGAGCGTTACAGTGGGTATAATGTCTTATTTTAGCGGAATTTTTTATAATAAAAAAACTATGCGAGCTACAAAATTGGGGTTTGCGGGAGACTACAAATTCGTGCAAAAAAATTTTTCGATTTTCTCATTATTTTAGACTTTTGAGCTAACTTTAAAAGCTGTTAGTTTTGATTCTAGGTTAATTTTATTTCGCATATGACGCAGTCAGTTCAAAAAAGAAATACAGATTATTTCAAAAATTTTTTGTCGGGCCAAGCCAAATATCTTAAAAGCAAAGGGTCCACTTGATTGCAATTTTACCAACTAATAGAAGGTTTTCTAAATTTGAAGCCAATAAAGTCAGAAACTTAAAACCCGCCATATTTGTTAATCTGGGCAAGCACAGGAGACTCACCAAATATATCAACTAATTAGTATTAGCGCCTAAGCGGTTCTTGAGATATAGGACGTCAAAAATTGCGAAAACTGGTTCTTGAGATATAGGTCGTCAAAATTTGCGAAAACTGTATCTGACTGACTATAACTGACAGATCATCACATCAGAACTATGGAGCAATTCGCGACACCATTGGTACGCACAGGAAAAAGCGAAAATTTGGAGTTTTCCACATAGGGAGTGTGGTATCCGTCCACTTTCTCAGAATTGTTATCAATTATATGGACCAATCAGCAATTCTGATTATTGCAAAATGATGAAATTTGGTATAGCGGAAGGGTCTGCAATGCAACTTGACTAGACTTTTCAAATAAATATTTTTTTTCTATTTTTCATTGTGAATGTTATGGTTCTGATGATTAACAAAATTGTTTTTTTTTTTACTCATAGGTTCTACCAATAAAGTGCAACACTAAAACAGTATAACAGTCAAAACAAAAATAAAACAAAATTTTTGGAACTATATTAAAAGTAGCAACATTAAAGACTTACCATCAAGAGTGTATTATAAGCTTCGTAACACCTCGCAGAGATCCAGGCGTTGATGTGCACGAAAATTGATTCCGTTTCCGTTAATGTGGTTTTGAAAGGCTTATTATAAAAATGAAACAAAAGAATAATATTAATGACCAGAAATTAATCAAAATGAATAAACAAAAAAATATTTAATTAAATTTTACTATAGATACATATTTTTATTTATATTTCTGGTGAAAGTTGTATGGAATAGTTTTCAATCAGTTTTCATATACATATATGTATACTTCTGCGATGAAAACCATAATTGGCGCCTGTAATCTGCGGATAAGGGAACCTATCAAATTAAGGTGGGTCCGAAGTGAACATGGAATGAATAAACATTGAATGAATGCTATTCGAAGGAAGGAGCAATGTTGAAAGTACATAATTGTAATTACCTTTGACCCTGTTTAGATTGGAAAAATTGAGTACGGACTGGTGAGGGTCGTCGCGTCGTGTCTACATTATAAGCTTTGAAGCGCCTCAAAATACATTGATACAACAACAATTTCGAAATTTCGCACAGTGAAACAACAACAAAGGAGACTCATTAGACCAGTTTTTATGTTTTCTTCGTACCTCACGAGATACTTCACCTTGCACTTCTCTTACCCACAAACTGCCGTGATACCGGCCTCAATTTTCCTAATCTAAGCAGGGTCTTTCGTAGCAGATATAGCACATTCGACAAGCGGGTTACTTATTAGTCCGTTGAAATGTTACATTAACCTTGCATTTTAAACAGGACAACATTTTTTTTATGGATGTGTTGCAGTGATCAGTGTGAATGTAAAAACGAGTATTCGGGTTTGAAAGCCCCCTCCCCCCCATTTAGCCGCCATTTTGGAAAAAGGGGTGTAAAAAGTTCTTCGCGATATCTTGAGAAACATGCATTGTGCAAACAAATTTTAGCACATTTGTGTAGAAAATTCAATTCTCTACAATTTTTGTTAAGGCACTTTTAACTTAAAATTTAAAAAAACGAAGCTATTATAAAAAAAGGACGTTTGGCAACGGTAATCCGAATGAACTCCTTATAGCATGGATTCCAAGCAGGTGTGTTGCCCGAGACCAACCAAAAAAAAAATGCGCGAATAGTTCGCACAAACTCTCTACGGAATTAAATAAAAACTATTTTTGACCAAATTTGAAGCAAATACATTTAGCTAGCTCTTTGCTAAAATAAAATTAAAAAAAAAATTGGAATGAAAATATTTTGGTATGACATGATAAACAGAACTCTTTTTAGGCAATAGAGACTCTAAACAATAAAAAGTGCATAATAACTTTATCAATTACCGTTTACTTACATCGCAAACAATCTTTCAAATTTAGAAAAAAATACAACAGGTTCGTGTTGTAAGCCGAATTTTTACCCAAGTCCGAAAAATATTTTATTTCATTAAAACATATGTAGGTGTTTTTTCAAGGCTTTTAGCCTCGGAAGTGATCACCCATACAATTTGTTTTAGTAAAATATACTGATAGCACTACAGTTTTAGTATAACGAAAATTTCTTGGGAAGTTTTTAATAGATTGGGAAGAAGAAATAGTGAGTTTTAAGATTTTTACAAAATCAATAACATGGATAAAACCTCGCTAAAAAACCATTAGTCTCTAAGTCAAGAAACATTTAATTTACTATAAATTGTTTTCAAGCGCAAAGAAAATAAAGTTCCGCTGTGCACAATAACATATTGTCCGTTAGCGTGCACCACTTCCACGAGTTCAACTGCATAAAGGCTTAATGAACTTTTTATAATTCCAATAATCGAAATGAAGTAACAGAATTTTTGTAAGTATGACAAAATATACATAATAATTAATTGAACATTTTTTAATGACAACTTACATATTATGTGTGCTACCACCAAGTTAAGCTGGAGTTATAGCTACATATGTATTTCATGAGTGCCACCTGTCAATCATCAGATGGTTCTGGTGGTTCTCGCTCATTTTTAATTGAAAAATCTCTTAAGGCAGTATTACATTGTCATATATATATGGCAAGTTTGCCAAATAAATATGGCTCAAAAATGTCATATAAGTGTGATAGTCATATTTATATGACAAAATATATATGACTCCATATATATGACACTCATCAATTATTTTGAGTTTTAAAAAAATATTTGATTTTATGAAACGTGATTGGTCAAATAAATCATATTTTTTTAAATATTTTATTTTTCGTAGCTAGCGTGTCATATTTGTAAACAAAAATTGACATAAAAAGCTTGTGATCATGTATATGGCATACTTATATGGCATAGTCTAATACTACTTGTCATATATACAAATATTGTGCCATATTTTATATGATTAGCATTGGTCATATATATATGACAATGTAATATCACCTTTACGCCTTCACTGTGAGTCGAACCGTGTACAAAGCTGTTTAGTCAATAAAACTTGCACTGGGAAAGACCTTAAGGCTTCGGTACTTCGGTAGCGCGGCGTGTAGGACATCAAACTAGAGTGGGAATCGAACCCAGATATCCGGCACGGCATGACAGTGCTACTCACTAACCATTATGTCACGGCTACTACAGTAATTAAAAAAAAATTTAAATGTTTTACGTCTAGAATATCTCGAGAACAAATAATGCTATCGTTTTTGTCTCAAATTCATTCTATACATAACTAGCTGACCCGACAGACGTTGTCCTGTCTAAGTCATAAATTGGAACTGGAATATATAATAAAATAAAATTGAGTACCTACTTCTAGAGGATTTACCATCAGATGATGAAGTAAATATCCAATTGTTATGACCCTTAAAAAAACACACTGATAAATTTTTATGTTTCCATTTTTTTTTGGGATATTGGAATCTATTACATGTGGATATAAGAAGAGAGAGGTGAAAAAATCCTCTTTAGTATTCTTTGCCTGTTTTTATATCCTATGTATAATATTACAGGTCACTGTGGCGTATACATACTATCAGCATATATTAGTTAGACTTAAAAATCTGTACATCACAGCTTAACAGTGTATTTTATATAATTAGAGTTAAGTCAGAGTTTGTTATGACTTCCTTCCTATTTCAATACGAAACGAATCCAACAAAAAGATAATGTATATACGTTATACGGATACAAAATAAATATTCAATTCAAAATACTTTCGTTGTGTTAAAATTGAAAAAAAAAATTAAAAAAACAGCAATAATTTGTGCACTATTGGTATTGTTGTGAGAGTCTATAATAATAACGATACGATTTTTAATTTAACAACAGTATAAATTAAGTCTATTTGAAAAATCTATTTTTAATAGACTCTCGCAATAAGCTTCTGTATTGATGAACTACGTATTACTCGCCAATGTAGAAACACCGTTCGAACGAAAAAACAATTCAGAAAGTATGGAATTTATTGTTATCACGACTTTCCAACTTTTATGGACTAATTTTCCAATGTTTATCTCCGTAGTTTGTTTCTTTGGTTCAATACAAATCCTAGAAAGAAATCTTAATCCAATTTGGATGATCTTTAGCCGAGTAATGCGCGTGTTTCTCCGATTTTCTGATTTTGTCGTTCTAATTTTCTAATTTTATGTCAAATTTTAAATTTTCGGCTTCCTTGTGTGTCAAGCTGGTTCAATACAAATTCCAACATAAAAATCGCCAAATCGAATGATGTTAAGCCGAGTTATGCGCGCACGCATAGTGTGTTTTAACTATTTTCCGACTTTTTGGGTCTAATTTTCTGATTTCCGATCAAAGTTTCAAATTTTCGGCTCCGTTATGTTTAATCTAGGTTAATACCAATACAACAAAAAATTCGGATGATGTTTAGCCGAGTTATGTGCGCACGAACACAAAAAGGGATTAATTTTTATATATAGGTACACATATAGATGATGTAATGTTAGACTTAAAAAAATCAACTGACAGAAATTAAAAACTTAAAAAAAAATCAACCGTAAAAAAAAAACTGCTAAAAATTGTTAAAAAAATGATACATATTTTGCTCGAAAAACTTGAGAACACACAATTGACGCATGGAGTCACGGCACCTAGCAGTCAACGCGTGAACGCTGAGTGGGAGATCAAAAAAACTTTGATTTGACGTTCAATGTATTTCCCATAAGAAAAAATGAAAAAATAGTCTGGAAAACATTAATTTTACTAATCTATTTTATAAGAACGGGTATCCATATAATAATTGCAATAGATTCACAATGTACATATGTTAGTTTGTTAATCAAGAAGAATATATACCGAATATAACTTCTTATTTGCTTTATTTTGCCCAAAAAGAATGTAAACAAACGTGTATTGTTGTTGTTGTTTTCCAAAATGGATGAACGTCGCCAGTTGAAATGAGATCATGTGCGTAGTTGGGGAAGGGGTTTCAAGGGGCAAAATCAATTGTGAATAAATTAAAATAATTTTTTAACATTATTTTATGTTTTTAAAATGTGTTTATCTGCTATGTGTTCCCTAGCCGAAGAAGAGTATGTAACTCTTTTGTCACAGTTTGAAATATTATGTTTTAAATTTTAGAAACTTTATTGAATAAATAAAAAACATTTAAAGAGAATTTAAAGAAAACTCAAACAATCAATATGGAACATTTCGAAATATGTAGATACATAGACATATACAAAATAAAAACTGTTTGTTCTGGGCATGGGCACACATTTATAATTCACTAAAAATTTTATTGTTATGTATTAATATTTTTGCTAAATATTTGATGTTTTGTTTTTACTTTAAGGCTTCTAGACTTAACGAAAAGACTTAATGTGAAAAACGGAAACATGCTTAGAGTTGCCTGTGTGTGAAAAAATTGATTTTGATCACACTATTTTTCACATCTCTGTCGAATTTATACTCGACATTATACTCGATTTTACAAAAAAGAGTCTTTACATAAAAAAAATCATTTCTTCTTATTTGACAATAATTTTTGTTTACAACTCTCAAACACATTTTACAAAACACAAAATAAAAAAAAAAAAACATTATGAATAATACTGGCTACGCCCCTGTCTTGCTTTTTTCGTAGCCAAATATTGTTGTTGTTGCTTCTCGTTGTAATGTTGATTTGTTTACTTTTTTTATCTATAAAATAAAGCACTTTAGTTATCAGTTTCGATACATTTTACGTTTGATTTACAAACTCACATGCTTTTTTGTTCAATTGCGATTATAATACGAATACTCGTTTATTTAAAATAAATTAGGAAAATAAACTTTTTCAGACCTGTTTTTAATTTTCTCTTATGGGAAATGCATTGAACGTCAAATTAGAAAAATTTTGATCTCCTATTCGCAGTTCACGATCTGAGATGAAGGCGGCGTGGAAAGCAACTTACCAGGTGTCAATAGCTGCATTTTATTTTCCACTAAATCTGATCCGGATCAGATCATGATAATAAAACAAACTGGATCACAAATTTATTTATTTCTCACAGAAGAAAAATTTTCACAAATCTGTTTTGAAATAATATTTGGTATCTAAGGAAGAGCTAATGTTTAAAAATGGAACAATTTTATTTTTTAAGTTTAATTTCCATTCAGTTAATAGTTTTTATGTATTTTTTCCGTGCCTCGCGACACGTCGGCTCTATTAAATGAAGAAAAAACTCATACAAAAATACTTGTATTTATGTTTCCAAATCCAATCCGGATCAGATCTGGGGGAACATAAAATGCAGCTAATAATATTTAGCCAGTTCACGTTTCTAAGATCTCACTGAGATCTCACTGAGCAAGCTCCGTCAGCTCCACTGAGCAAAAGGAGAAACCTGAACAAAATTTCTCCGCTAGAAGTCAAAATCAATTTCCATCTCTTTTTTATTAATTAATCAACTGCGACAAAAAATAATTGACAGCAAAAGTGAGGAATCTTACTGAGGAATTACGTTCAGATTTCTGAGATTGCTGAGATCTCTGAGATCTCAGTGAGCTTGAGAAACCTGAACTGGCTAATTGACTTCAGGCTGATTTGATTCTAAATATAATCCCAAATTTGATAATTTGTAAAAAAAATTAACTTGACACTTATAAAAAAAAATAACAATAAAATACTGAAATTATGTTGAAAATGTTTTTCGGCTCAAATATCTCGATAAAATATCGTAGTTGATTAATGACAGAATTAGGAAAAAATGTAACCATTTCAACCCTTGGTCTCTTCTTCAGTTGGTTGCAAAACAGGTAAAATAAATTGGTGAATTTCTTAAAAAAAGTAACATCGGGTATCGAGTTTCAAATGTTGGCCGTTAAATGTTAAAAACTTAATAAAAATGAAGAAAATAAATTTTTGTTTGAACGGCTCACAATTTCTTCGACGAACCATGTAGACACAGCCCACAACCCTTATATCAAAATAAGTTATATGTCAATGAGCACAAGTTAAGAAATAAATGATTATTATTATAGAAAAATCTGACAGTTTCTTAACATGTACATATACATACATATGTAAACATACAACTTTGTATTGAGATAACGAAAAATCTTATGGCTTACTAATTCTTCAAACGTCAACCGCTCGAGTAGACAATTCAATTCGATAATAATAATGCTCCGGTCCGGAGCAGAAACCAAAATTATTCAAGACATGTTTCTTGATATTTTTGCCTCTGATTCAGCATGATGAGCTTAATATGTTTTAGCTTAACGTCGTCGGCGTCGAGGTTCAATTTATAATATCTACTGAAACATGCTTAACTTTATTATTGTTATTTTTTGTCTCCTTGCTAATGAGCAAAACTCCCTTATTTCACGAATGGTTTATTGCTGTAAGTGTTTCGGATTCCCGAAGATAGCACCACTAAATCTGTGCGTCAATAAGCTAAGCATTAGCATTCTTAAAGTGATTCCACTTCATGTGACACACAATATTAAGGATTTTTCTTTTTTTTTTTTTGATTTTTGAGGGAGCTTCGATGAGATGAGTGTGACGCGTCATATAAATGAGACAGTTCTTGTCCTTGGCCTACGGTTGTTTGGGATTAAATTAAGACTCAATCACTTCTTGAGTAAATCCTTGTTATATGTACATATGTATATCTACATATGTATATGTATCCGATTTTTTTCTAGTTCAGTGAACTGTTTCAAGGCAGTGTGGTAAAGGAAATCATGTTAGTACGCTTGGCAGTGAAGTGAAGATGATGGATATGGTATTTGAAAATTATACCGAAAGTCAGAGCACCCAAGCTCTTAGCAAGTTGGAAAAATTATCTTTTTGCTCTTTGTGACAGATTTTAGTTTGGAAAACAAATACAGTAAAACCCGGATAAGTGTCTGACCATAAATGTCTCGTTTTGAGGCGGGTTGTGCAGTTATAAGAAAACCGCTTAAGTGCGCATAAGCACTTATCCCTATATTTACAAAAATAAAAAAAAATTGACAATAAAAAAACGTTTAATGTTATTTAAAAAAAAAGGAATAACATTACTTCAACTGACTAGTATCGGTAATCTTTTAAAAAGGAAGCGCTAGATGATAAGAAGCTTTTGTCTTTTTATGCTGATTTCAATTGTGTACTTAAAAGAATTTTTTTTTAGGTAAATTTCAATTAAAGTATTCAAAATAAAAGGCAATTAAGCGGGGAAGGCAGTTAAGCGAAAGGCACTTATTGGATGAGTTTTATACGAAAAAATCCTCAAAATTTTGGTTCTAAAAAATAAAAGGTACTTAAACGGGTTAGGCACTTATGCGATAGGCACTTATCCGGGTTTCACTGTAAGTGTATTTTCAAAGTTGTGAAAGCAGAAGCGTAGGCAGCATATATATAGTGATAATAAATAATATTTAACTCAAGCTTGTCAATCTATGAGTAGTAGCCGTGGCGTGATGGTTAGTGCGATGGACTGTCATGCCGGAGGTCTAAGGTTCGATCCCCAGCCTCGCCACCTATTTATTTAAAAGAAAAAAAAACGGCTACTGCCTCTTGCGAGGAATTGACAAATCCTCCAAGAGTATCTCCTGTCACAGAAAAGTGCCGCTCGTTAGCCGTTCGGATTCGGCAATAAACTGTAGGTCCCCTCCATTCCTGCAGACACGCACACAGGAATGGTTGAGAGTTGTAAGTCACTAGGCCCTAGTTCTTCATGAGCTGTTGTGCCATCAAATTTATTTATTTATTTATTTGTCAATCTATGAAAGGGTAGATATATTTTGAATAATTTATTTGTTATTGAATTTTTAAAATTAATAAAGGGTTTTCGAATAGGAACGGGTAGATGTTAAAATCGAATTAAAGAAGTTGTGTGTAAGACATCAACGAATTTTTTGTTTTATTTGAAAAACCTATCAATTAAATTCGACAACCAATAAGCTTTTTCCAGCCAGCTCGGTTCCTATAGCTAGCTGTCTCCAGTTGCGAACGCAAAGTTGGTTGAGGTCCTTTTCCACTTGCGTGTATCACCTGAGTCGTGATACTTTACTATGTTTAACAAATATTAATTATAATTTTAGGTTAATCTAAATATTAAACAGTAACTCGTAAAAAAACAAAAATACGCACGACTGAATCGCACGAACTTGCTTTTGTATATAGTTAAAAATTAAATTGAAGTCAATTATCAAGTAATGGTTCACTACTGTAATGATATATTTAACAAAAAAATGTTAAAGCAATAAAAAGTATGTAGGTAGTGGTAGGTACACAAAACAGTACACAAAACTAAGGTAATATCTTGCGCAGGTTGTCAGAAATTAAAAAATGGTTGCTCGAGTGCTCCCACAAACTTCACACCCCAATATTAAAAACAACAACAAATATCGAAATTTGACATGTAAATGGGCAATGGATCCACCATTTTTGTAGATGCGCAGAACAGAACAAATATGAAAACGCTAATGATATTACCTTTAATATATATTCCGTGGGTACACAATATTAAATAATGTTGTTCTTTTTTCTTTTTTTGAAAAAAATTGTTTTCAAAATTTTTTAACTACTTAGAAGTAACAGATTGCTAATTTATAACAAATTTGGTCGACCCATAAAGAAGCTACATTACATAAGAATAACTCTAATACCTATAAGGCAATTTTCTCAAAAAACATCAAACTCGCAATGCGAATTTTTTGGCAAAAATATGAAACGCAGTTTTCTTAAAACTATTGTGGTTAATACAGGCACGAAGTTTAATCAGAATCGTTAGAGCCGTCTTTGTGAAAAAAAATCGACACATTTGTATTTAGGTATTCTAGAATCTAGATGACCTAAATCAAAAATTATAATTTATCCTTTAGGGAATCACATACAAATGTCCGGTACAAAATTTCAAGTAAGTCGGCTCTAGCTCAAAATAACAGTAAAAGCACGGACCAAAGCGAGCGACGAATGGACGATATAGCAAAATGATAATCGTAGTGTCAATTTTGATTACAACCCCAAAAATTTTAGCACGAAAGCATTAAGAACAACCAGAAAAAACGACATTCAAGTTAAATAAACAAGTTCTCGAATAAAAATAAAATAATTTGTTAAAATTTCTTAATGCAAGAAAAATAAAGCTTTAGAATGCTCTTTGTTTCATCGAAATACTACCACTTTTCACAGAGATACAGCTCTGCAAAAAAATACTAAAAAAAGTGAAAGTTTGTTGTTCCCTTAATTTTTTGACTAGTGTATAAACAAGAAAAAAAAAAACGGAAAAATTGACAATAAATAAAACAACATGGCCGCCATGAACTTATAAATCCCATCCCTATTGGAAAACTTTTTAGAATAACTGTAAAATTTGAAAGGCTTATCATATCAACCAAAACATCTCTTACGAACAAAAATCAAGATTGTAATAATTGAATTTAACTAACGCTTTCACTTTGACATGTAGATATACAAATATACACAAATATATTATGTATGTTATCTACATATGTATACATCTGCGTACAAATAGCATAATATGTGTATCTTTTTAGGCGGGTGCTTACATAAAAGGTCACTGAATTTCAAAATCCTTCATTCAAAAAAAATTGAATCAGGAATAAGAAAAAGGGTTTAGATTTGTGTTTTATTAGGACACAATAGAAAAGCAAATACCTATATAAATTCCATTAACTTGTAACCATATACATATTTCGATTTTTCTTTTCTAGCAAATTTGTATACTTGTTCTTTTGAATTATTCATAAGGGTTAAATTATTAAAAAAAGCTGATGATTCAAACAACTGTGGTTCAATAGTTCAAGGTCGTATCTACCTATACAAATGAAAATTTATGGACTTAATTCATAGAATAACTAGGTATGGAGATATTGAAAATGATAAATCAAAAGCATGACTAACCTTTATAATTTAAATTTTATCTCCTATTTTTGCATTAAAACTTATGGCCTTTTCGATGGGCAATTCGGAGAACTGTCCTATTCGGAATGCCAATAAAACACACAAACCAGACCCGATTCGATTTTGAAGTTTTCTTATCATTGTAATTGTGAAACCTTACATGCAGCCGCCAAAATTCAAATATTAAAATTTCCAGGACCAACATGGACGAGCACAATGTAAAGTATAAAAAAAAAAATCAGAGTAATTAATATTAAACTCGTATCTTCAATATTTTCCATTTTGACTTTGTTTATTTAATTTTTTTTAGCTTTCTATACACAATTCAAATTTGTATTTACTGTCACAAATTTGCCTATATAATCCTCAATTTCAAAATTAAATTTGAAATTTGGCCAGTTTATATTTCAGGTCTCAGAGGAATCCGTATTCTCAGAAATATTGACAGAATTCCTCACAAAAATTCCTCAAGAACTGAGGAAGAAGCTCAAAAAGTGTTTTTGCGGAATCTTGTTGCTCCTGTTCTTTCAAAATGACGGAAGAAAATTGCTGTTTACATATAATGACCCTTCACAATTTTTGTGTTTTAGTGTGTGATTAATTCTGGTTCTGGGTTCAATTCTGAAATTAAATCAAGAACCATTATCTCTTCTTTTCAGGAGAGGAACTGTCATTCTGAATCCCAATACAACACTTTCAAAAGGGTTTACACGCATTTCGGACACTTCAGGATTGCCAATCGAAATGGCCATTAATATGCTGGCACCATATTATGTCTGTATGTAGGTACTATGAACCTACATAACAACGTCACAGTTTTTTTTTCATCCATTTCTTTTTGGTGGATTGAAAATGAACTGCATCATTTAGCCGTGAACGAAACAGGTTTAAAAAAAAACGCAATCATGGTTTTGGTAAATTTTGTTTGACATTTTCTAAAGTCTTCGGATATAAACATTGCCAGGCCACGGGCAGAAAAAAAATCCAGCTTTAATGATGCGGAATTCTAATCTGGTTGGATATAGTTCACACTAGGTATTCATCATGAAATATATGTAAGTTGAATCGAACATAATCGAAATTACGTATTGACAAGGCCCTCACTAGACGAGTTTGAAGGCTGTTTCACAATGCGACGAGAAAACGAGACGTCAGCGTGAAGAGATCTCTTCGCAGTTTCTCTCTTTTAAAAAAGAATTTTAAACAGTGAAATAATACATAATCAAGCATTTCTCGTCAGTGCTGTCGTTTTCCGAATTCCGAGGGTAGCACTTGTCAGAAAATTTGGGGAGCATTTTTTAAAGTTGAGGAGCGCCCAAATATTCAAAATAATTCATTTAATAATATGATTCCAAATGAAAAGAGACAAATACTTTTTTCTATCGAAACATAACAATTTTTAATGTTCATTTTTGCAAAGGAGTTTGAACAATCAAAAGAAACAAAACGAGTCATTTATTTTTTTTTTAAGAATATAATTTTCTTTTTTTTTTTGTAAACCAATTAAATATATTAGTCCGATAACTTGAAACGTGAAATCTTCATTAAAATAGAACAGAAAATAATAATTTTTGCCCACTTTTTGTTACAGTAAAGTACGTCCACATTCCACAAAGAAACAGATACAGCTCTTCAAAAAAACACTAGAAAAAACCGTATAAAATTATGTTCCCTTATTTTTTTACTAGAAAAAGTGTATAATAAATAAACATAAAAGAAAACGAAAGACTTTTTTGGACATTCTTTTGATAAATAAATACATAACATCACTTTGTTAAATACTTTGATTAAGAGTTTAACATTTCGAGTAGTTCTTCATCATTATATCGTTTTCTGAAACCTAACAGAAATGTGCAATATTTTTTTTAAACAGCGATGTGAAAAAATAAAAATTTGTGTTCATAAAATATAAGATAATCTTTTCAATAAATCCTTTAATGTGGCGACTTGCGAACTGGGGAGCCATTTTGATATAAGGGTAGCACAGTAGCCCTTTCCGCAGCAAAGTCGCCAAATGCTACTATAGTAGCCAAAACGACAGCAGTGTTTCTCGTCGTCTCGTCACGTAATAAAGTTCGAAAAATTGAAAAAACGACGCAACGTGACGACGAGAAATGTTTGATTATGTATAATTTCACTATTTAAAATTCTTTTTTAAGAGAGAGAAACCGCGAAGAGATCTCGTCATGCTGACGTCTCATTTTCTCGTCGCATTGTGAAACAGCCTACAGTCCTAGTGAGATCGTCGGGATGAAACGCCAATTTGTATGGACTAAAGGTCGTTAAAGGCTATTTTGAATCAATTTTATATTTTATTAGTTAAATAGTTTGAATTTCCTATTCGATATTAGAACTCAAAGAAACAAAAAAACTCATTTATGACATTTTCACATTTTCTTTATGGGCTACATTACTGTGCAGTGCAGTGGCGGATATTCCAGGATATTTTCATCAACATTCACAAAAATATTCTTAAATACAGAAGTAGCTACCTAAGGAAAAAAATACAGTTTTTTTTTCTTCTTTTTTTCAATAAAAATGTAAACCATTGAAATTGAAATGACTTCTGGCAAGAAGATGAAAGAATTTATTGACAAAAGAGTTTTCATGAATTCAACTTCTGAAGTTAAACAAAAAAAAAAGAAAAGTAAGAGCGAGCATTCAGTTCAAACACCACCTTCACTTCATACATTCCATTCATTGAAAGAAAATTAAATTACTGACTTTGCATTGATACTGAATGCGAAAGCAAGCAGGAGAAAGAAAGGTAAAGGACGAGAAAAGTTAATTAAGATTCCGCAATCCGGTCATTGTGCTGGCTGTATGTTGATTGTAGATGTGGCCGTGGGTGCAGTTCAAAGTAGTGTGGTTTGAAAAATCTTTGACTCACTGCAAATTGCACCTCCATTAAACGTTATTGTTGTAATATAACTCTCGTAATATAGTTGGCGTTGGCAACATGGTGGTGTGAAAAAGGTAATTGATGCTCCTTTTGTGGTTGTTGGTTTCACCACTAAGATGTTAATTTTTCTTTGTTAACGGAAGAAGTAGCAATTAGTTTTGTTTGTGCTACTGCTACAGCGTAAAACTCATGGTGGAGAATCCTCCACTTGGCATTATTTCTGGTGTTTTATATGAAGACATTAACTATTAAAATTAGGATGTTTAGCGTTTGCCTTATAAATAAAGTTTTCAATTTTTTTTTTAAGTTTTTTTTTTATTTTTTAATGTTTATATCATACGTTTAGTACAAGAACTGACAGCAGTGATGGAAATCGACTTTGGTCGATAGTACTGAACGCTGAAAAAAAATAGTACTGAAAATGACCAAATAGTACCGAAATTTTTCCAATCGTGAATTCTACCAGGAATTTAATATTTTGTTAGATGTTGCCATCGTTACGCTCCAGTTATAGCTTTCATTGAAACTCATCATTGAAAATTTTAATGATGAGGTTCTAAAATCTATGATTATTTTGAAACCAAAATAAAGCTTCTGACTTAGGTAATTAAGATATCCGGTCACCAAAAAAATATCATTTCGGCCCAAGCCTTTTCATGAAATTACTTTTTTTGTTCAAATGATCATTGATAAGGTACCTATTGCAATCATTGAAATAATGAAAGTCAATTTATGTAGAAAGTTGGGCCGAAATGTTATTTTCTTTTGGCAATAATAATGTTAATTGAGGCGTCAACTTCATATTGGCAATAAAATAATCACTGATTTTGTTTTTTAAGTATCTCAAAATTTAAATTTAAAATTTTCAATTATGAGTTTCAATGAAAACTATAAGTAGCATCTTAGAGGAAGATTTGGTTCGAGTATTCTGCCTTGCAGCCATATTGATCTATTTTTTGAGGGAGAAATATAGAAGCATTTTTTTTTTCTAATCGTTTTATTTTTTTAATTTATATGTCAAAAATGCTGAAAAATCTAACGTTTAATAAATAATTTGATATAAATCGGAATCATAGAAGGTATGTTGTTGAATTTTGTATTTTTGGAATTATAAATAGACTATTGACAAATGTTTGAGGAATATTTGATTTACTTGCTTTTTTCGCGGAGAGAGTTTTTTAAAAACTTTCTTTCGAGAAAATTTTTAAAGATTTTTTCTTTAAATTACATTTTTATTCAATTTTCGATGTCAAATTTTTGTCAAAAAGCGGAAAACCCATAGTATTTTTCATTTTATTTATATGTATATATTTTTTCATATTTGGAATTATTATTAAGTGAAAACCGAATTTTCAAAAAGCGTTGATATGTTATTGGAAAAATATGTACTTTTGTTTATTTACGAGTATACAAGGTGTCCCCCAATTCGTTGACTATGTTTTGAGGGATGATTCCTGGGATCATTAAAAAAAAAATTGTATGGCGGAAAAATTCTATTTTCCCTCTCTATTTTAGTTTTTAAGAAATTAAATACAAACTTTTTATTTTGTTAAGTTTATAACGCAAAAAGTTGCCGTTCACATTTTATACAATTTTTTTTTTTAGAAACTTTGGCTTTGAAAATTAATATCTACTAATATACTACTTCCACTGCGCCGGGGCCACCCCCAATTACAGCTTGTTATTTAAAAAAAAGTTTTAAAAAAATTGATTATTTTCCTTAATTTTTTAATTGCGAACAAATATTTTTAATGTATACTCCTAGCTATGCAAAACTGAGGCAATTTCCTACCGCATCAAACATCTACATTCGAAAGGTACATTTTTTAACTTACTTTTCGATCATCTTAATTGAAATTTATATGAAAATCTCTATTTTTTGCACGAAGTAGAATGAATTTCATAAGCATTAAACCAAAAAGGCGATTGAGTGATGTGTTCAGCTCAGTTGATCAAAATTTCAGTAATGGTCTTTTGCCAATAATTGAAATAGTACTGAAAGTTAAAAAGTGGTACTTACGTACTGGGAAGATTAAATAGTACAAAATTCAGTACAATAGTAAGTCTTTTTCCAATCGTGTCTGACAGCAAATTCTGGGTGTGGGAGTATCACAAAAATATGAGAACGAGTGTTTGTAGATATACATTATGTACATGGTCTTAAAGAATACCTACAAAAGTGTAGCAGGTTATCTTCTTTGTGCGTGGCAAGGGTCAACGGTGAAAAACGCTGTGAGCTCTTAGAGCTACTCTACTCCCACAATAGTGACACTTGAATACCTTTCAACATTTTTAACGATTATAGCGTTAAGCACTTTGGTCAATTTATGAAGTATTTTTTTGTTTTATAACTTTAAATGATATGGATTTATTATCATATTTAAAAATGAATAACGAACAAAAATGATTGATTAGGTATCTTTCATTTATTTTCGTTTTCGCGGAGGTTTTATAAAAATTTTCTTTTTATTTATTTGGATGTTGCTTAAAAAGTATTTTTTTCAAACTTAATTCCAAATAACAGACCTTTTCTTGAAAACTATGGTACCTATATTCTTATAATTCAATATAAAATTAATTTATAGAAATATGCACACCAGCACTAAAAATGGTCTATATATTTGTGTATATTTGAGCGTATAAGTTCTTTCGAAAAATAAAAATATGACAAGTTTGATTGATTGCAATCTCGGGACAGCTTAACCCAATAAATACACATATCCATAAAGTATCAGCACGTATCACAATACAACACAATATTTCGGAACATCTTTCGCCTACGTATCAAGAGTAGAAATTTGATTTATTTTAAGCTGTTTTGTTTTTTTTTTTTATAGAGTGGGCAGGTGAAATAAATAATACTAGAGGGTTTAATAGGGTATTTCTTATAAAGATTGATGATGAACTGGCAAATAATGTATGACCATAATTATTAAAGACATAATGTTATGTGGTCCGAAAAATTGCTGGGGTAAAAAAAAGTGTTAAATAAAAACGAAACTAAAGCTCAGAATGATTATTTTTTTGAAATTAAATTTACAGACAGTATTACACTTAGCCCCAATTTATTCACTTTCCAATAAATTTAAAGTTTTTTTTAAAAATTATAATAAATTTCTTACAAAAACTGTGACTTTTCTTTTTTTATTGCCGATATAAAATTAAGTGCAGAATGAAAAAAGTGGGGTTTAGATACTGTAATATGCATTTTATTTAGGTAGGTATACAGGGAAACGCCTAAGGGTGAAAAGAGTTTTCTTCAAATTTAATACTTTGATGCTTTCTTTGTCTATAGCTTAAGTATTACTGCGGGTTAGACCGAAGAAATAAGAAAGCAGATACATTTTGAAATATGTGCTAATAGTCCACAGGAAATATGAAGATTATATGATGGGTATTCACGATCCGGTGCAACTGGTCTAGTATCGTTGTAAAAGTGCAAAAGAGTAACATTTTCTTACACTCCAACAACAAAATATACTGAATACGATCTTACAACACTCTTGCACTTTTATTATACCTCAACCCTATTGCAACAGAAAAATACAACGGTGTAAAATTTGCGAAATGGTATTTAATAGCAAGCCAAATGTCATTCTTGCTGTCAGCTGTTGTTCGTGTATATATTTTCTGCAGTGTTACAACGGAATAGACAAAGTGCGTTCACGATCTACTAAAAAAAAATAAAATGTTGCAATTTTACTACACTTGTTGCACTGGATCGTGAATACCCCTATGGATGAATACAAAGGTTAAGGAGGTTTTGTCACACCTTTGGTGGGGAGGGGTATGGTACGTTTCGCCAGAATTGTTTGGCAAATTAACGTTTCGCCGTTTCTCGTTTCGCATTTTTTTATTTAGCATTTTGTTGTTTCGCAATTTTCGTTTTGCAAATTACGTTTGGTTTTTTACATGATATGACAAGCCATCATTTCGCAATTTTCACTTAATATTATGTTTAATTGGCATATTTAGGTTTGGCAATTTTTCATTTGGCATTTTTTTATTTGGCATTTTATTATTTTGCTATTTTTCATTCAGCATTTTGTTATTTCGCTTTTTTTTATTTGGCAATTTGATGTTCAACTTTTTTTATTTGGCATTCGATTGTTTGGCAATGTTTTGGCTTCCATTAAATAACATGCCTTAAAAAAAAAAGCGAAAAAACACTGAATAGAGAATATAAAAAATATAAGGCACCTACGAAAATAACTGCCCAATTGCTTAAAACCCTTTTTTCCTTGGAGTAAAATGTGAAAATTCTCTTTCTGTTATGCACTTACCTAAACTAAGCAAACAAACTGAAATCTTAAATCGCAAAAGTGATTACGGCAAAAATTGCAAAACAACTAAAAAAATATTACCAACACAAGCACGACTATAAGCAACGGCTCAGAAAAAAACTGTTAATCTTGAAAAGAGCCGATGGTAATGATTAATCAAACGATCAAAACAACTAAATGGCGAAATGATCTAATAGCGAAATAATAAAACGGCTTGACGATATTTACCGAAATGATACGGCGAAGCGTTATTTCGCAAAATAATTAAACGGCAAAACAATATTTTGCAAAAAAACACTTGGCCAAATAATAAACAATTTAATAAAGAAAAACTAAAGAATAATTTGCCAAATGAATATTGCGAAATGATTGAAAATATTTTTAACAAAAAGCGAAATATAAAACCGCCGAATGTTAATTGCAGAATAATTGAAAAACGTAATGAATAAAAAAGAAAATGTAAATTGCCAATTAAGAATTTCGAATTAAACAAAATTTTTAACGACTAAGCGAAACAAGAAACGCCAAATGAATTTTGCCAAACGATGGTGACCCGGTGGGGAGGGGTGTTAGATATAGCCGAACATGTATAAATAAAACTCAGAAACATTGTCACTTAGCTATAACTCGAGCATATAAAACTTGGTAGTAGCTCACTCAAGTTGTTGTTCTTTCATTCAAACCTTCAATATTAAAAAGTCTTACACAATGAGAAAATTAAAAAAGCATATAAGGTTTTGATAAAAATCTTATATGTACCTATGAACTCTTAATCGGATCGTCATGACTGAAGCCTTTGGACTCAGGGAAATGGACAAAGTATGTATCTTTCTCTATTTAAAATAAAGTAAAGTGATAATTGTGAAAAAAAATAATCATGTCGATTATGGAATCCGCAATAGTGGATCCGCAGTGATTCGCTGCATATTGTTCTCTTTTCTTTTCACGGCAAATCGATGAATAGAAAAGAGAGTACTACATTGCAAATCACTGCGGAAGCTGTTTTGCGGATTCCATAATCGACATGAATAAATAAAAAAAGGCTAACCAAAAAAAAAAATCTGAAGGAAAAAAATCCAGTTAAAAAAAAAAAAAAAAAAAACATAAATAAATAAATTATTAATTCTAATAACAAAAGTAAGTAAACCAATATGTTTTTAATTATAAAATATCTGTCCTATAGCAGATAGCTTAATGCATAGTTGTATTTTTTTTTAAATAAAAATTAAGAACTTATTGTAATTACAAGATTATGTGTATTAAATACATTAAATACAAGTGGCTTTTCAAAAAGCAAACTATTTTGATTCATATTATAAAAGTGTAGAAGAAATATAAAAAAGAAACAAAATTTATTTTTTAAACGACTTCAAAAGTGTTTTTGAAAGATTTCATTCAACTACATTGAACTCCATTTAATAATTCTTTGCAACTCATAATTGAATTCAAAGTATTTACCTCCAATCTGTTTCGTTGTAAAAAAAAATTCGTTCTTCCGCTGCCCTGGCTGTTGTGCGGAAGACTTAACAAAGCACTTACAAAATCCCTTGTAAGAGGGAGAAGTGTTTTATTGAGGGCATTTTTTAACAAAAATATCTCTGAACAAAATTCTTCTATTTCTTAAGAATTAGAAACCATAGTTTGATTAAGTAGTGATTGCCACTCTATGTCAAGGTTTTCATTTTCATTAATCAAATTAGGAATGCAAGAAATTATTGTAGTTGGTCTTTCTGATGAATTTAATTTCAATGTCTTGTTTAGAATTTTAAATTATCAAAATCGATCTGCGGACACAGGGTCTTATAATATTCTCGGTAAACATCTTTAAATTGAATTACTTGATTTATTTCAATTCTTGTTTATTTTAATAAAAAGTTCAGCCTTACCCCCAACATATACAGAGCCAACATTTTTTAAATAGTCATAAGAAAAATTCGGAACAGAGAAAAACTCGCGTCACGTAAAAACTCCGATTTGATAAAATTTTGTAAAATAGTTTTGTAGAAAGTTTTTTTTATGTATGGTAAACATTTATGAATCCGGACCGGGCGGACTGAGGTTAAAAATTTAAGGGCCATATTATTCACTCGTTTAATTTACATGGATTTAAATATAAATCTAGATGTAAATTAATTTAAATCCAAAAATTTAAGAACTTACAAAATTCAAACTTCCCCACCTTTCACATAAAAATGTTGTGTACCATATTTGATGCAATTCAGCCCACCCGTTTAGGCTTTAGGCGAAACCTACTTTTTCGGATTTCTCCATCATCGTAGTATCAATTTTAATTAAAATCTCGGAATTTTGTATACGAATACAATTCTTGCCCTATTGAAATAGACAAAAGAATTTATACTTACACTACAATATTATATTATTCTGTACTGAAAAGATATACTATGAGATAGTACATATGTAAGGACATTCAACATATTTTTGAAATTACCTTATAAATGTATATTACCTTAAGCCACCCCTCAGGTTAACTTAACGTATGTAGTTTCACAAGTAATTGCTAACAACTTTCGTGTTTTTCCCCAATTCATCCTAAGATAAGGACTTTTTTATGCATATACACATCCTATACATATAGGTATGTGTATGTACCTTAACCTACATTATTATTTTGTAAGAGTTTCCAAGAAAACATTGTTATTACATTATAGGAACCAATCAGGCAACAAAGATAAGAAAGCGATTGCCAAAAAGCCCAAAGCAATAAATTAAGTTTGGGTAAATTTTCATGAAACATGGAAAATATTGTGCTCTAATGTTTAACGAAACTATGGCTAGGGGCAACATATTTGTGCGATACCAAACAAATCTAATCGATAACCACTATCAAGGAATTTCAGAACTGTTGGAGTGGAAATAATAAGGAAATCGTAATCAGAATAATTTCAGCACATCGTCGGTAGTGTTCGATATATTAAAACGAAACACATTGTGCAGAATTCATAAGAAATTCTTTTAAGAACCCTAAACCCTCGCTGCTAAGAGGAAATGGTAACTGATGAACTGTAGCGAATGTTGATTGGAAGTAAAGTCATGCCATGTTCTTTACTTTGATTTTTCAGAAAGAAGATATTTCTTGAAACAGCAAATTATTGTTTCGGGAAATGTGTAGAAAATCTGTTAGTTTTAAAACTCATTGTAGAAAAAGATTTTTTGTGATTTTAAACCGAGGATCGCCGAGGAATGTAAGACAAAAAAAGGACAAACTACGAACGAATTTCGATAAAAGCTGAATTTTGGTGGAGAGCTTACTTCCTGAACAGAATACAATATGGGAACCGGAGCTGCAGACGGAACTGGAAGAGCTATCAAAAGGTGTCGTAAGTTATTTTTTTTTTACGTGCCCCACAATGCAGCTGTACAGCTTTGAAAGTATTTTGAAGAAAACAAAACAATATTCTTATGTACAAGCTCATAATTCACATTTTTTGTTTCCAATTATACTTTTCCTTATAATAAATAATTTCTTTTTCGCAATACAAAAAACCACAATATTTTTTTCGACCCAAAAGTTGTTTTTTTTCTTCATACAATTTGAAACGTCAATATACCTGAAAAGTTAAAAGTTGGTGAAACATTGAATTTGTGTGTATTCAATATTTTGAAAGCTATTCCAGCTCCGGCTCCGTTTCCGTCTCCGTGCCTATTCTGTTCAGACAGTTAAGGTTTGTATACAAGTATTTTTCAAAAAATACCGTAAATTTGAACCGCAGCTAAAGTTTTTACTATAGGGCTGCCTGAAAGGCGGGTGAAGTTCAGCAAATTTCTCAAAAGTTTAGCTTATGTAAATTGTCTATAAAAAAGAGATTTTGGGAAAAATGTGGAAAAGCTTTATGATGATGTGAAATTTGTCAAAAAATGCAATCAAAAATATGGGTAGGGTAGAAGGGGGATTATTTGCCAGTAGGGTAGGTACGTAGCTCTGCTAATCGAACCAAAAATATATTAAATATCAAAAAATCGCTTTGTGGCTGAAGCCAACCCTCCCCCCCCCCCGCAGGCGGTTCTAGCCCCTCCATAGCCAATTATCAAACACAAAAAGAGATATATTGAACAAATTTTAAATTCTAGATACAAATAGATGATAAAAAACAATTTCGAACTAATTTATTTATTTTTTATTGAAGTATTTAGATTTAGGTCTGTTTTTTTTTTTCTAAAGTCCCAACGAAAAAGAGAAATCTACAAACGAAGAAATTGACAGTTTAAATCAGTTATTGTTTAATTTTGATATTTTGATCAAATGGTAATTTTAATAACAATAATAGGCGTGTTTTATTGGGGCTCTATCCATAGTAAAGTAAGAAACTCCCAATAAAACGCATCAGCAGTAACTTGGTTTTTATTTTTTACATTTGGTACTATTGAACATGTGTCGAAATAAAAATTAAATTAATTGGACAATTTTAATGATGATATGGTAATAAAAAAGTCTAAAAAATTAGTTTTTATAAAATAATTTATGAAATAATTGCAGGTTTCGCGAAAATTGTACGAGTAAAGTGACGAATGCGAAATCCAATTCGAGAATCGAATAAACGTAAAAAATCTATCCACAGTAAGATTCTACTTTAGCTTTTTATCGGCCGTAATCATACTGGCAATGTTGTATTTGTAATGCATGTTAAATCGTACTGTACTAGTGATAGTTTTTCCAATAAAACACGCCTAATGATCTTACTCTTTAATTTCAGAAATATTTTTATAAACAAATATGATTTGCCACAAAGTCATGATTTTGAAGTTTGGATAACGAAGAGATGATAATGTCTGTCATATTGCTTTTTAACAAAGAGCTCTATCAATTGAGCTTAAAAAATACTAGGCCGGGAAATTGACGAAAATATCACCGGAAAATACTCAAATTATATAAAATTATATTTCAGGAGACGTATTATTAAACTTTTTGCTCCGTTGATTTTCTTCTATCAATTCAACATTTTTGAAAGATATCTCAGTTCCAAAATGTTAAATTTATTCTTTTTTGATAGTTCAAAATTCTTCACTGCCTTCGAGCTATTCAGATTTAGGCATGCACCACTCTTATAATATTTTTGACTTTTTCCTGTTACCACAGCAAAGTTGAAACTAATCAAAAATTAAAATTACTTGAAAATCACAAAAGACAACACAATGAAAGAACAAAAAGCATTGGAAATAGATTTGATCAAAGAAATTGATGAGTTCGATTCTGTCAAATCCAGAAAAAAAAAAAAAACAATTTAGTAAACTTTTATTTTCATAAGTAGTTAATAATGGTATTAACTTAACAAAAATATAAACATATTAAGCATTTTTTTTGTTGAAAACTATTCAGCCAACAATTGACAAATATGACCCCATATTGTGTTTTGCACTGGGCCCAACTACCTGCCTGTACCTTACCCCTCCTGCCTCTCCTGTATTATTAACCTAAACAAAACCTGTCGCAAATTTGTAGAGGAGCGTTAAGTTGGTGCATTAACTTAATATTTTTCTTCGAAATTTAAAGAATTTTTCATCAACTTCTGCATCAAATCCCTTCTCAAAAATATTTAAACAAAAAATTTAACCTGATATTCTGACTTCAGTTTTTGAAATAATGTACATATAACATTGTAGTAGCCCGTGGCGTAATGGTTAGTGCGATGGACTGTCATGCCAGAGGTCTGGGTTCAATACCAGCCGCTTCCATCTTAAATTTTTTTTCCGGGCTACTGCCTCTTGCAAGGAAGTGACAAATCCTCCAAGAGTATCTCCTGTCACATAAAAGTGCTGCTCACCTTAGCCGTTCGGATTCGGCAATAAACTGTAGGTCCCCTCAATTCCTGGAGACACGAATCACAGGAATGGTTGAGAGTTGTAAGTCACTAGGCCCTGATGGTTCTTCATGAGCCGTTGTGCCACCAAATTTATTTAATTTTTTTTTTTAACATTGAATTAAATGCCCCTTGATGGTCCTTAGCGCCTACATGTGCTGCGCAACTAAATGCACACAATGAATGATGATTTTATATACTGGTCTCTTTAACGATGTATACAATGTTTAAAAGTGGTAATACAAACAATACATGTGGTGTATATGTGTAAGCAACTGAGGAGGTTAAAAATTGAAAATCGATAACTTTTTTTTTTTTGAAAATCAAACATTAAATTTTACGAGTTAAAAATATATTGTCTATATGTAAGGGACTTAAATATCAAAAGACAACTTTAATGTTGTTTAAATTGGGCAAAAAGAATTGAAGTAGAAATTATTGTTATAGGATGGTTCATGAGGGAAAATAAATTTAAATTTACAAGATACCTCTATAGGTATAAACTTTCATATAGCTCCTATGATATGAATGGGTAAGAGGGCTACACAGAAAACACTCTCAAGAGGTGGATATCACATAACATTACCAGTCTACTAGTTCGGAAGTCAATTTGAACGCTCAATTTGTTCAGTAAAATTAATTTTCTCCACAAAGTGAGGATGCTGTGTTGTATTTTTCTTTTGAAAGGACATACCAGGATATATAGAAAAATATTTTTTTTTTTGAACATGTATTTTAAGTTCCTTTTTTTTTTAAATCACTCCTGTCACAATAAAAATGCCATTGTCTAGTTTGCTATATGTGTGCAAATTTTCAAACAAGATGAAAAACTTTTATCTTAAGAAAGAACGTTAAGATGCGTATATGTATACGATACAGATCACCTCATATACAATCTTTGAATTATGGGTGGAATAAATTAATTTAAATGTTATAAAAAAACCAGTGAGATTTGGTTTCATTTTTACTTGCGATATATAGGTTAGGTACCATATGGCATGTTTTGGATTTGTAAAAAAAATTGAACTCGAGATAACAATCAAACTTGACATTACGATGATAGGGAAGACGAAAAAAGTGGGTCTCGCAATTCTGTCCGTCTGTCTGTCTGTGGACTCACCTACAGCCTAAGCCCATGGGCCAATTTTAATAAAACTTGGTATAAAGTGTTTTCGGGACATTACCCCGACACGATTTTTTTCCTTTTATTTTTAGGACCAAAAACAACGGTACCTGCCATATAATTTATTTTAGCATTTTTGGAAAATCTTATTTTTCTCAAAAATGGCTCGACAGATTTTTCGAAAAAAAATAAAAAATATTTTATTAGGTTTATGCTACCTTTTTGTAAAAATTAAATTTCCAAAAAATGGTTTTAAATGGTACCTCCCATAGAACCATTTTTTTTATTTTCGTTTTTTCTAGAAAAGGAATAAACTGATTTTGATAATATTTTTTATGGAGATTCTTCTGAAAAATTTAAATAGTATTGTATACCAAATTTTTTTTTTGATTTTTAAAAAAAAGTTTCAAAATTTGTTTTTGAAAACCAAATATTTCGAAAACAACTATAATGTTGATTTTTATGAAACTTGGTAACAAGCGATATTTTAACATTATCTAAAATATTTTGAACAAAAGTTTTTCTTATTGTCAAAATTAACGGTACCTTCCATATAAATGTTAAAAAACCGTTACAGGAAATATAAATTTTCTCAAAAACGACTCCTACAATTTTGATTAAAATTGTTCTAAAAACTAATATTAGTATGGTCTACGATCTACCAAAAACAAAATTCACAGTTAACCATTATTAACCAGTACCTCTCATAGAACCATTTTCTTTATTTTGGACTATCTCATTATGTGTGTTACCTATTTAAATTAAATTTTTCATACAAAAGCTTATTAAAAGTTAAAAAAGTTAAAATTAATTCGTAAGCAATTGGTGGAAGCACCTTTAAGTTGTTGTTGTTGTTCAAAATTCAATGAAATTGACGGAATAAAGAATGGTCAAGTCTAATAAACTGACATTCTAGTATGAATAATACAATACAAATAATTTTGTTTTTTATTTCTAAATTGTGAACATATGTAGATATTTCGAGGTATAATTTTGTATTTTTGTGAAAAGCACCAGTCAAGCCATGATAATTTTTTTTTATTAAATTAGTCTCTTTGAAGAAAAAGTGATTGCTCCACTAAAAAATTGCATGCAGAGCAAGTATGTACCAACAAAAAATATGGTTTTCACGTCATTAAGGTCCTTGTGGCTAGATATGCTAAAAGTTGAAAGCAGCTGCAGCTTCCGTTGATAAACGTTGGCTCATCATGCATCAGGTAACATAGGAAACATAAAAGGGGTTTATTTGTTTTTTGATTCACATTACGTGGTCAGAGGTTTTTCCCAACAAAAATTTGAAAAGGATGTCGTTGAAGCGAACAGATTCTATATGAGCTTCATACTGTCATAAAATTGTTTTGGAGGAGAATTTTAATTAAGTTACTGTTTTTAAGTCCTTTTAATTAATACAATGTAGGAAGCTATTTACAAATATGAGGAAAGTTCGTATTTAACAATTTTGTTGAATAAAAGTATAACATTGTGGGCAGGAGAGTGAGGGAATGCAGTAGTAAGCTTATAACTTTGGTTTTTATTGCTAAACTATCATTACTTTTCATATTTTTAAAGCTGAAATGTCAAGCTACAGTAATGCATCAAAACTTTTGGAAAATTTTGCTCAATAAAAAAAGAGAGAAAACAAAAACCACTACCTTCAACAATTTATATTTTTTTAATTCATCGTTAAGCGATTTTAATTTCCTTTGGTCTTTTAAAGTTTGAAAATTATTGTATAATAAAGATTATCAAAACAATATTTTTTGGATTAAAAAAAAAAATCTTTTTTATTTGTAAAATTAGTAGATATATTTTTCAAAACTTGTAAATATCAATTTCAAGCAAGTTCTACTGGGGAATCGTTTTTTCTGAATTTTTGCATAAAGGGTGCCGTCACGTGCCCGACATGTACAAAATTAGGAGTTTGCCTTTTTGGCATAAATCGTGTATTTTAGCATGTATTATATATTTCCACAACATTTTAGTATATGAAATCTCAAAATGGCTAAAATAGGACCGACTTTCTCGCATAGCGTTTTCGCTACATTTTGAGCATTGATTTCGGTTTTTGAGATGTAAATAACTTTTGAATACGGTACCAATTTGGTATCAAGACCTCAAAATCTTCGGCACTTTGAATAACAACACTTTGCTTTGAGATATAGTTTTTTGCCTCTCAAGGCGTTTTATATTGCCCACAGTACTATCTTTTACTGCTTTTCTATGAATTTTCTAGGCAGTTTTCGAACACTTATCATCAGTCTTTCTTCTGTTTTCTCTTTCCACTTCCTAATTTTCAACTTTTAACGCTCCCTTATTACCAAACTTTGTCTCCTTTTCCGTATTAGTAATTTCGATCTTTAATTTTCCTTTTTTTAATACCCAGGGTCTTGCAGTTTTTTTTCCGCGATATTTGTTTTTTTGATTTTTTTCGCACTTGTACTCGGTTTAGACGATTTCAAAACAAAACTATTAGTAGTCAACAGCTTTCTGTTTTTTTCAGAGGTCTTCAACAAAAACGTCACGTGCTCGACAAACTGTTAAGCCTTGTACTTTACCTCTTATTAATGTAGCGTATCGTTGTAAGCATTACCGTAGTTTTTTAATTTACTGGTTTACACTTAATGTATATTTTTTAGTAAACTTTTCGTTCCACCTAAACGGGGAAAAAACCCCTTCAATCTCAATGCTATTTTTTCCATGTCTTGTTTCAACCTAGAAACCTTAGCTTTTTCGCAAATTGGCATTTATTAAATTAACCGTTTGCAGCAACTATAAGGGATGAAAATAAAAATCTGCAAAAAAATAAGAGAATCTTTTATTTATTGATTTGGGGCTCATCCAAGACGAAATTTTGATAACCCTATTATTTGTGTAAATCCTATTTTTAAATACAAATTTCTAAGAGCTTGATTTAATGCATAAACACTGCAAAATACTAAAAGACTTTCTCAAAAGCAATTTCCTTTTCAGACTATAATCTACATTATATAGGACATACAATACATATGTACATCATACATTCAATAAAAACCTTGAGTATAGTTCTTGCATCTGTGAAAATGCACCTTAAACACCAAGGAATGCTCATCAGTTTTCCATCGAGGATTACTTCGGACTGAACAATATGAGTACGATGTACTGTTTTGTCTTTTTCAATGTTCTTCCTTCTTTGTGATTTAGAAATATTCAAAACCAATGCGCACTGGCATTTGCTATTAAATCGTATATACATTTTTATTCTCTGCTACTCTTGAAAATCATTATATTATAAGGGCAGGCAAAATCTACTGTGTTCCTTAAAAATAATACAAAGACCACAAAACAAAAAATCTTACTATGGTAGCTACTATAATACTGCAGCATTGTTCACAGTCTTTCTGCCCAAACTAGGAAATCGGAAATATTCATCATGTCGATTGCCTATGGAACTAAAGAAATACCAAATTCGCATTGCAGTGGTTTAATTGTTTGTCAAGGCAAATAAGTAAAGGGAAAATTTTATGCATGACTGGATCACACGAGCTTGCTCTTGTAGTTAACAACTATAATGTTAGTACATGTCATAGATGTTAAAAAAAATTAATGGTTAAATATTAATGTTTCTTTTTTTTTATTTGTTTAAAGATAATTATTTAAAAAAAAAATTTAATCTAATAAGCATCAGATTCTGAAATTATAACAAAATCGGTCAAAAAATTAAAAAAAAACTATACGCTAGTAGCCGTGGCGTGATGGTTAGTGCGATGGACTGTCATGCCGGAGGTCTAAGGTTCGATCCCCAGCCTCGCCACCTATTTATTTAAAAGAAAAAACGGCTACTGCCTCTTGCGAGGAATTGACAAATCCTCCAAGAGTATCTCCTATCACAGAAAAGTGCCGCTCGTTAGCCGTTCGGATTCGGCAATAAACTGTAGGTCCCCTCCATTCCTGCAAACACGAACACAGGAATGGTTGAGAGTTGTAAGTCACTAGGCCCTAGTTCTTCATGAGCTGTTATGTGCCATCAAATTTATTTTTATTTATTTTTATACGCTAATATCTCAAAAATAAGAAAATTTTCTCAAAACACGTCAAACAAAACCCTCTTTACGTAATGCAATTTAAGTGGCAAAAACCTCAAAGTCAGTTTGCTTACAACAAATTTAGCTATTAAAAGTGCGAAATTTAATCAAAATTGTTTTTGCTGTTTTTGAGAATATTTGAAAAAAAAAAAACCGAAATAGTTGTATGACCGCTAACCTGTTCCAAATAAGCTGAATCAAAATTTCAAATATTCCCTGAGAGATGGTCGAAAGCAAAAATCTTCAAGAAACTTAATCACACACCGAATTGTTCATAATATAATAATTGATAATTGAACATAATCTATCTATCGATCGATACAAATTTTTTTTGTATAAAATTTAAAATAGTATTGTGAAAAATTTGAAGTTTTAAATCACCTCTTATAGGTGGTACACTCGGGCGTATACGCACTTTTCTTATACAGGGTGTTTTGCATAAAGTGTCACATAATCCTAGGCCATAAAGATTGGGTTGAGACATATAAAAATATGGGAGCGGGGGTCTATTTCCCTCCGTTCGGGCGGGATAGTCAATTTTCTTAAAATTCGACTTGAAATTAAAAAAAAAATCATTAAAAAACAACGGCAACTCTTACGAAGTCATCGTATAGTTTTTTTTAAACCCAAATGTCCGTTCTTTAATTTTTTTTCTAAATCAAATTTTTTTAGTGAAGGGTTTTTGAAAAATTACTTTTACAACTTAAAATTTTGAAAAAAAAGATTAAAAAAAAAAAAATTGTTCAAACTAATTTTGTTAAAATTTTTACGTCATAAAGTTGAATTGTTGGCTGAGTTCCAAAATGTAGAAAATGTTTTGATGCGGAAGTAATGCCTACATTTTTCATACGCATCAGCAACGCAAACTTGATGCTTCGTAGAAATATTACATTGCATAAGTCTGACGTTTCGGAATGCAAAAAACAAAAATTAAATCGAAGCCGCTAAAAAGTTTTTGGATGCCCAGTTTGCGCAGTAACTGCGCATCTAATGAATTTTGGAACTCAACCGTTGTTTTTATAATTGAATTTAAGGCTCTCCCAAACCAACGCGATTAATCGCCGCGACAATAGAAAACAATAACAACAACGTGTTGTTTTGTTTGACAACCACGTGTTGTTTTTGTTGTTTTCTATTGTCGCGGCGATTAATCGCGTTGGTTTGGGAGAGCCTTTAAAGTCAAACACTGAAAACCAGGTGCCAAAATATTTTCTAGTTTTTAAGAAAATTCAAAACAATTAAGAGTTTGTTTCACTATGTCGAATTAAAGTTTCAATTAAGCTATTCGGCATTTAACAACCGCATTTACGTTTCACAATATAGGTCTAAGTGGCACTTAAAGTTATTATTTACAGGCCAGTTGAAATGCTGATTAATAAATTAAACTGGCAAATAAAATATGTATTTACAGCTGTCAATGTGACTCATATAACAAATACATAAATTTAATAGTTTGGACTTACACATGACGGATATTTGTATGATGAAGACGAAGAAGAAATCGTGCATTTTGCGTTACGATTATGACAAAATTACTTACTTCACGATAAAAATACAGCCCCCTAACACCACAAAAATGCACTTTCAAAATGCAGAAAATATTTTAAACCGCTCAAATCTACATCCACGTACATATTTTCTAACGTTTCAAACTGAATTCCGCCAATTTGCAGCGATACCACGGGCCTTGGTCCACTTCACGGTCTAAAAAGTTTAGCTAAGATACTTCGAAATTCAAATTTAATAATTAAATTAATTTGATTGAATATTTTCAATCAGTCAAATTTTTTGGAAAACTGGAATAACTGACAGCCAGCTAATCGACACATAAATGTATTATTAGGTGCGTTTTATTGGTAATTCATAGCTAGCGCAGCAATACAAGTTCAATAAACCGCTTTATCAATATATCAACTTTTATGTCCATTTTGTATTCTCTGGATGTGTTCACACCCTTTTTTGAGTGAAAAACAAACAAAGATTACCGACATTTAAGGTTCAAGTCCACACTATTTGTCCACTTTTATATTCACTAATTTACTGGCTAATTTATCGGCACTTTTGGTGTTGTTATTATTCACCAAGGGAAATTTTACTGCGCTAGCTATAAAATTGCCAATAAAACGCACCTATTGTAAAACGCAAAGTTTTTTATTGAGAGGATTTAAGTTGCGGATAATTTAACTGTCGGATAGTTATGGGGACAGACATTGTGAAACAAACCCTTAATCTAGTTTACTACTTATGTACATACTTGAAGCCATATTGTTAGCTTCCTTCAAAGTTAGTTTTGAGCAAAAACAAGTTCTATTCCGGTTTCGAGTTTTAAGTTTTTCACTAATTTTTATTACTTTGGCACCTAAATCAAAATATTCATACATATTTTGACATCTAAATCAAATCAATATTTTTTTTTTAAATTTAAAACTTGGAACCCCTATACAACTAGTTTTTTAGTAAAACTAGCTTTAAAGAAAGACAATAATATGGCCGTTAGTGGAAATAGGATCTTTGGAGTAGCAAAATATGAACTCGTCTTATTTTCAATTTTAACAAAATCCAAAAGACATTTAAGCATCCAGAATTAAGTGTTTCAATAGAAATTGGTAAAAGCATCGAATATTAAAAACAAAAATACTACTACATGTATTTTGAACAAAATTAGTTTGAACTGAATTTTTATCATTAATTTTTTTTTTCAAAATATTGAGTTTAAAAATTAATTTTTCTAAAAATATTCTCTCAAAATTTAAATAAAAATATAATAACAGAACGGACTTCTGACTTTAAAAAAAGTATAGCATGACATTTTAAGTGTTGCCGTTGTTTTTAAAAGATATTTGTTTTTATTTTAAGTAGATTTTTTTTTTAGAAATTTGCCCCTCCTGCCTTAAGGGGGAGGGGGGGGAATAGACCCCCATCCAAAACTATTTTTTTCTTGTCTTAAATCAACCTACATGTCTACTTTTTTATCAAACCTAAGATGGATCACCCTGTATAAGGACACTAGGGCGTATACGCATTATTTTTTTCGAAAACTTTTTGATGTCTTCTGTTTATTTGTATACATCAACAAAACTGCCACAATTTGATTTCAATTGACTATAAACACATTTACGTTATTAAGCTATGAAAATTCGCATCACGAAACATGTTGCAGAAGCAACAGTTGTTTGAATATGGCAAAATACGAGATACCTTACTCTCTACCTACGTGGAATTGACATTATACACTACCTCTCGCTCTCATTTTGTCAGGTTCAGTGAAGCTTCTCTTTTTTGTAACTCTACAAACTTTTCTCTTTTCAATAAAAGGATGACGATAGAATTCTCCATCTCTGTGTAAACATGCATTTTTAAAACTCGTTTGTTTAGTTTTTGACTATGTATGTGACCGACATGTCAGACGTTGTGAAAAATAAATTTGTGCAAGGTATTTTGCATGACTAAAAATTCAAAAAAGATTTTTCACTGAGCAAGATAGAAAAAGAATTTTCGACATAGAATTTTTGTACATATGTAATTAATATCAATTAAATGTTATATTCAAGTAATAACAACAAACATTTAAATACGATCTTCTTTTAACGTTGCTTTAAATATAGACAGCCAAAGGTTATAGTAAGAAACGGTTTCGAGAAAAATAATGAAATAATAATTCCATAAATCACTTTAAAACAAAGTTTGAAGAAAATAGCCGGGTGGTTAGGGTGTTGTAGATCTAGATACAAGCACACATATTTATAAGAAAACTGACATTATACGTTCATGCATACGTATGAATGTAGGTACATAGGTACCGACCGACAGGCAAAATAAAAAGACCCTGATTTTTCATGTTCTATGTATTTGTATATCATTGAAATGTTCGCTGTTTTCAACTTGATCTAAAGGACAAGTATTGGTTTCGTTAAACAAAAACAAAATTTGAGGTTATAATAAAAAATGTCACTACGATGATGGAGAAGTCCGAAAAAGTGGTTTTCGCAATACCATCTGTCGTCGATCTTTGCGTGTTTTTTAAGAGTAGGTATTTCAGGTTTTTGACAAACTATTTGCATGTCGGAAATATTATTATGTACCTATTAAAAAATTAAAAAAAATATACAAAAAATTAATTTTGTTAAGGCCGCATGACGCTACATTTTTTTTTCATTTTCAGCTCATCAAATCGGCGCAGGGCCATTACAAAAGGCTTGTGTCTCACTTGAGTGGCACATAAAGCCGAAATTGAATTTGGGCCTACTCACATGAGACCGAAGCCCAAAATAAAAATGTTGGGGTTTATGTCCCACTAAATCCAGATTCTTTAAATGCAAAAGAAACTCGCACCTACACCAAATCCTATAGTGTGCCCAAACAGAGCGGTTGCAGGGGGGAAGCATGCCCCTCTTACATAAATCATTGTTTATACGCGGTCAACACTTTTTTAATGCTTATTGTGTTCTGTTTTGTATTTGCGGAAAGGAATTCCACAAGCGAACAGCATTAACAAAAAATGTTCGCTCGAAAGTTAAAAACGAACATCGAGGATAAATTAATTGATGAGATCTATGCGAAGATACCATTCTAATTCTATTGAAGCAATATTGTTGTTGGTGAGTTAGCAACATGCCAAAGAGTAGGATCGAAGTGCGGTGCTGAAGATAATCATCGAAGGGCATACCAAGCAAACGAATAGTAACGCCGGACAATCTGTCATATCTACGACCCACTTACAATTCAGCTTCGGATAGTCCTAACTAAATAGGCGTTCTGATTTCGTTAAGACGTTTAAAAATGTCTGTAAGAATAAAAGGGAGAACGTTATAGGTACTAGGTTCGATTAAGTTTCTTTATATAACTTTCAAACAATTTTAATGAAGTAGTTATCGAAATCATGACTTTAAAAAACAACACAAACATATATTTGCCAGTAAGACCTAGGGTCTTATAAATTAGGCAATGTTAGAAGGAATAGAAGGATAGGATAGTTTTTTGTTGGCACAGTTAAATCCCAGGTGTGGCGTTCAGTTAAGGGAATATAGAAAAGAGTGCTGCCTAGACTGGGGCTCGAACCCACACATCCAGGTTAGCAGTCAAGCACTACTTCCACTGCGCCGGGGCCAGTATAAATTTTTGTGAAGAAAGTCCTTTAGAAGCCTTACTTATATCAAGACTTGTAGATTATCAATATTTCTAAGCTAGAAACTTAAATGTTAGTTGGGCGAAGTCCAAATACATAGCGTCTAGTGCTGTTAAAAGCGACATTTAACTTTATTTTGCTTAAATAGTTGCAGTTCCAAAATATTTCACACCCTTAAATCAAAATATGTAGATAACCAAGGTATTTGGAAGCAATAAGAAACGTGTTTTCACAGGCCTAAACGGTTGAGATACCTACAAGATATGCAGCACAAGTGCATTAATATGGTTATCCCAAATTAAATATCGTGCTCAGTGATTCCAATAGAGCAACTAAAGTACGTCATCAGCATACATAACATATGCTTTATTTTGGATGGAAGCTCATTAACATACATCAAAAACAATAAGGGGCAAAAAACGCAACCTTGAGGGAAACCGGTAAAACTAGGTACAAAGTCAGATAACTTGCTACAAAATTTGATGACTCGTTTTCAATTAGTAAGGTAGAAAGAAAGTAACCTTGCAGCGCCTGATGAAAAGTTATATTAGCCGTGTTTTTTTGCAAGCTCAGAGAAAATTGGTCGAAAAAAACGATATCGGGGATTACCGACGCCATCACAGAAAAAACATGGAGTTTCTATAAAAACCATCGATAACATTTATGGAATTCATGCCGGTAACACAGTTTCTCTCCGTGCTTAAGTTAAATACCGAAAATTCTCCGTGCTTAGCTAAATCCGAATGGGCTTAGTTGTTGTTGTATTTATCACGTAAACTAGACCACCGAGATCGTTTTTTTTCACCCAATTCCCTTCGGGCTTGCAAAAAACCACAGCTATTGATGCATAAGCATTTCAAATAATGTGATATGATGATTGACTGTGTTGAAAGCCTTTTGGAAGTCAAGCTACACCAGAAAATTTATTTCGTCCCTATCCAACACCCGCCTTATATAATCTGTTTTTTTTTTACTTTTTTTATTTTGACTATTTTAACAGTTTTCGCTAAAGATATCATAATAAACATAAGTCTTTAATAGCCACCATATATAGATTTCAACTACAAGAGTAAGTTCCTGCAATCCAGTTGTGGATTTATATTTTTTTTTGTTTAGCGAATGCAAAACTTTTACCCCAGTAAAAAAAGGATCAAATTATGCGGTTTGAAAGCAGTAGAATAAAATATGCAAAAATATGCATTTAAAGCAAAACATGGGTTAATATGTGATTGACTTATGTGCATACTGTGTCTACCAATTGTCAATACGTCTACAAAAAATAAATTAAAACGAACCCCTGGATCTAGGGTTCCCAACTTTCTTGGAAATCAGAGGAGGACATATTTTTTCGAAATAAAAACAAAACAAAAAATGTGAAACCTCAGTATAAATAAAATCCTCCCCGCCTTAAAAAAATTAAGTTTTAGATGAGGCCCTAGAAAGTCTTACATAGCTTATAAAAAAAACCAGCAAAGGTTACTATCGAAATCATACTAGGCCCTCGCCTAGTTTTTATTTATTTTTGCCTCAAGACAAAAATAAATAAAACAATACACCAAGTATTTGAGATTCAGTCGGTACTGGAATTTTCCGGTTACTGGTCTGATACGCTAACCACTGCACTGGCCTTATTTGCAATACAAAAGTTCAATGTTGAATAACTATAAATATAAAAGGTTTATTTCTGATGGGACAGCAAAACTTTCTCAAAGAGTTTTTACTATCAAGGGCCCAGCGAGTATTTGCTAGTTTTCCTCGACGGAATTTTCCCTACTCATAATATTTGAGGCCCTTGGTTAAACTTGGAAAAACTTACCATTTTTCCAAGCTGGTTTTGGTATACTTATGTATAAATTAGGTATAGGCATACATTATATGAAAATAGAAATACAAATTTTATTATGTAATTCCTTATGCTGTTAAAAATTATAAATAAAGTCATACAAAATTTGCAAAATTTACATCAGAACTACATTTACCATTGAAAAACAGTATTTTAATACTTTAGACAAGTCACAAATGTCATTGATTGTGTCATTTTAAAATGAGAGAAATAATGAAATTTTTTCACAAAAACACCAAGTGTATATACTTATCAATTCTTGATTATATCCTTCTGATTTTTGAAAAGGAGGACATTTTTAAGCGAGGAAGCATGGGAGGACAAATAGTTGAAAAGGAGGACTGTCCTCCTAAATGGAGGACAGTTGGGAACCCTACCTGGATCGCAAGGAGCCAAGAAAATCATCGCATTTACGTGTTATAGCGCCTTTTTTAAAAATAAAATCTAACGCAGACATTTTTTTTTGTTAGAACTTTTGGGTTTATATTTTTCAAGGGTAGGTACTCTTTACAACAAAAAAAGGGGCAGACAAAGTACCTATGCCTTAAAGATAAAGAAAAATGTTAATTTTACTGAACTATTTTATTGAAGTGTTTAAGCCGTTTTTATTATAATACAACTATTATAAAACGAATTAAACAAGTCGCATTAATATAATTATAATATAAACACACCAAATATATCATATTTATTATTATTTATTTTTATTTTTTTTTTTTAATACCTCTCATGTACAAGACTTATCAATAATAATTCATAACCAACAAAACATGAAACGGCACTGAGGGTTTTTTTTTTTTTTTAATGAATTACAACGTTATGTTAGCTATTCAATTTAACATAAAAATGAAATGATGTTTTCAGAAAAAAAAAAAAAACAAAAAAAACAAAGGCCACAGTTTTCATGGGCTCCATTTTCCATTTTTCATGGTTCACCATTTTCATAACTTTATCGTTTATATGTGTCAACAGATCTCTTTTATTCTTGATGATACAAATTAAATTAAAAATTTGACATGTTTTGTTTTCAAAGATAAATAAATTTATGGATATGTACCTACTCATAAAAACATATTCAACAAAATGAATGTAAATGAAAACTTTTGTTTTCTTCGAATTTATTTTTAATGGGAAAGGAAAAAAGAAGAGAGAATTGTTCTGTATATATCAATTCTTCTCAAAATGAAGATTACATGACATTTTCGTTTTGTATAACTTAATTTACATGAACTTATAAAGTATGCATATTTTTATTGCAATATACAAACATATTACCTAAAGGGAAAGAAACAACTCCAAGTTATGATATATATTTCATATTAAGGTAATTATTACTAACTAAAATTCGGTTGGTCAATTGGTCAGATTTTCAAAATCATTTGAATTGTTAGTAATTAAGTGGTAAAAAGAAAACTTGTCAAGTAAAATATCATTGGAGTGGTTTTCTTAAAAAAAAAAATGTATGTAGTATATAAATTTCTTGAAATTATTTAGAAAAAAAAAATGGTATGCCATTTTAAAGAATTGAATTATATACAACTTAAACCATAATAATTAAAAAAAATCAACCTGTTTTCAAAAATCTATTTTTTTTAAATCCAAAAAATTTTGTTTTATTTGCATGTAAAGGGACTTCCTTTGTAAAAATTTTTATCAAAATCGGTTAAGCCGTTAACGTTAACGGTTCAATGGTAGGTACCGTTAGTAACAGTTTTTTGGTGTTTTTTTTTTAACCTTAATGCAGATCCTACCTGCATTGGTACACACTAAAATCTACGTCAAAATCGTTAAAACCGTTTTCGTTCTTCAGAATGGTTGTATAGCAGGTACCGTTATTATTGTGGCTAAAAAAACATTCGATTTCCCCTAAGTTTGAAGAAAATCGCTCCAGTGATTTAGACTGTAGATCAAGGTAAAGACAGGCATACAGACAAACAGACGGAATTGCGTGACCCATTTTTTTATGTTCTCCATCATCGTAATGTCAAGTTTAATTAAAATCTCAAGTTCGATTCTTTTTAAGCCGAGTTCAAAACACTATAGTACACAATAAACATTTTGTTTGGCTAGTTTTAATGCATCTGTTGTCTTTAGACTTTTGTCTTAACACTAAATTTTCATCTGCAAAACTAAAAAGCTGCATAGTTAAATTCGACTATACAGAAACAGATACATGGTCAATTTGACTATGATTACATTGTTCAATCTGGCTATGCATTCAAACATAGTTAAATCTGACCATGCATATAGCTTAATTTAACATTTTCTCTTGTCTATTGTGAAAAAGTGCCATTTTGGTGGCACATAAAACACAAAATCAAAATAAGTCATTTTCTTTATTCATCAATCAATCGCTGCCCAAACTCCTTTATCGCCTCCCCTACAGGAAATGCGTGCGTCTTGCAGAGGTCGTATGTTTGTTCTAATGTTGTGGGTCGGTTTGTTCAATTGTATTTAGAGACTTTCGAGCCATTTAGCCATTTAATTAACTTTAAAAGATTCTTGCTAGGAATGTTAGAGAGTTACTCTAAATCGTCGAATAAGTGTTTCCAGAGGAGTCTGCTTCTCAGTTATGAAGCAAGTATCTAGTGAGCTCCATCTTCTGTTTGTTGAAGAAAGAACTTTGCACTCGATTTCTTGTTTGAGATTACAGGATCTGGACCATTGAATCTGTCTGAACTAGGTCAAGTGTTGAACCAATTCTTGCGAGTTCATCAGCACTCTCGTTGCCTGGCACACCACTGTGACCAGGAACCCAACAGAGCCTTACGTTGTGCTGTGTGCCAAGAACCCTGAGCTCTTCGCGACAGCAATTTACAAGCTTCGATTTGATTTCAATGGCAAAAATCGCTTTTATTGCTGCTTGGCTATCAATGAAGAAGGTGATATCAGCCTGTGGTATTACCATGTTTGGCAGCTTCTGCCACTGCCAGAACCTCAGCCTGGAAGACACTGCTGTAGTAAGGCAGTCTGAATGAGCTGGCTAGTCCAAGAGTTTCTGAGAAGAAACCTGCACCAACCCAAGCATCCATCTTGGAGCCATCGGTGTATATTGAGACCATCGATGCGCAGGTTAATGGTACGCTAGTTTGCCAGTCCTCTCTGCTTGGAAATGCGGTTGTGAACGACATTATGAAAGTCTAAACGGGGTATTAAGTAGTCAGTGTTTATCTTATTTCCCATACATTTCTGTAGAATCTGAGCATGACCAAAGGTGTTTTGTTTCCAATTACCTGTTTGGCTAAGTTGAACTGCGCTTTTGGCAGCCGATTTTTGCGCGTATAGATCGAGGGGTTTTAAGTTGAGTAAAGCTTCCAAGCCCGCTGTGGGGGTGGGCCTCATAGCCCCAGTGATTCCAACACAAGCCATTCTTTAAACTTTGGTCATGATTTTAAGGTTAGAGGCTTTATCTAATGCATTCCACCAGACTACATTACCGTATGTCAGTACAGGTCTTACAATGGTCATGTACATCCAATTAATAATTTTTGGACTTAGTCCCCAGGTTTTGCCAAAAATCCTGTTTTCATAAAAAAAATAGAAATAACAAAGCGTGCCACATTAAACTTTTTCATGCCACCATGCCACGAGAAACTTATCATGTCAAAAAAGCTTGATCGATTGTATCACTTTAGCAAAGCTGTCCGGGCCTATTCCATTAAAATTTGACAGGTGACATAATAAATTTTTTGTAATACAAGATAATAAGCTCCACTTCCAAGTCAGTCATCTTGAGAACAGAGGCGGCGCAAGGGGTGTACCGTGTGTGCCACCGCATACGGCCCCGCGTTTCGAGGGGCCCCGCACCAATGCTGGGAAAAATTAAAGAAACAACATTTTTTTTTTTAGAATAGGATAAAATGTTTCCAGTAATTGATTTTGAGAGTTTTCATCATTTTTTTAAGTACCGTTACTTTGTAATCATGAAAAATAGCACTAAACCAAAATTTACAGTTTTTATTGGGACGAGTTTACGTGCTTAGGAAAAAATGTTTTAGTGGAACCAATGCATTAAGCAGTTAACTTCTTCATTCAATCTAAATTTGGTATGTTTTATGTCTGCGAGAAGATTTGGACTAAGTGAAAAAAGAGTTTTACTTTTAATCATCGAATGGGGGGATGAAAAACAAAGGACAGTTTTAAGAACTTCAATAAATTTAAATAGTTTGACTTGACTTGGGGACTTTAAGTATGTTGTACCTGTAGGTACCTGTATTTTATTTTATGATTTTTGGTATTCTGTGCCGAGATTTAGCTATTTCAGCGAGTGAGGTGAGATGACTCGCCTTACTCGCCGACTCATCTCACTTCATTCGCAAAAGTGATTTAGCTATTAAAGTGAAATGAGTAATTTCGAATCAAGTTTCGAACACATGAAATGTCATAAACAAAGGCTATCTTTTAACTCGTTGTCTTTGGTTTTGTTTGTTTGAGGTTTAATTTTTCAATTTTGTATTTTTATTTTAAATAAACTTTATCGAAAAACTTAGGAAAACAAAATTTAATTAATGTGTGACTTTATTGTGAAGTTAGTGTGCCCTACCCACACCTAAACATTCTTCCAAAGTTTTGTAGTTAGTCCTCACGAAGTTGATGGGGTCGTCCTTGCGATGCTGAATTATATTTTTCACTTGTGTTAAAAAAATGTATACCTACAAATAAAATGTAAATAACAAATTAATAATGTTCATCAAATATCATTTTTACATAAATGTATGTTTGTATAAAAAAAAAAAAACAAATCTTTTATGTGCTGCATACTCATTTTTACCTACATACATTGTTGTTTTGCTAGTTCGTTTCACATACGTGGATAGGTATGTTGAAATTCCTTTGAAAAAGAACACATACTTATGCAAAAGTGGAAATTTACCAACACATACACCAAGTCACCGCTGAAACATCCGGCGAGTAAACTGACGTTTCATTTCACTCGCCTACTCACTCACTTTTACTACCTAAATCGATTTTCAGTGAAAAGTGAGTCATCTCACTCACTCGCCATTAGCTAAATCTCGGCACTGGATTTAAAATAGTAACAGTAATTGTCGACTTGTGAAAGTTTTATTTAAGTTACTTTTAAATTTGAAATAAAAAAAGAAACAATTTGAATAATTTGTCATAAAAATTTTCAAATCCAAAACAGCTGAAGGAAAGAAATATAATTTTTTCGGTTTTTTTTATTATTGCAAAATAACGGAAAAACTAAAAAAAAAAAAAATAAAAATAAGAATGCTTTTTGCTTCAGCTCTTTGAAAAACACTAAAAACGGTTTAAAAAAAATTGTTTTTACAGCGCTGTATTTCAACAAAACAAGAGGCACTTTCCAATTCCTTTATCATGTAAAATTTTTGCATCGTATCACATTTACTACATACTTTGTGTAGACCTAAACTGAGCTTGAACATTATGGTCCCCTTTTTTGCAGACTTTTAAAATAGATCAAAATTTAAAAAAAAGAAAAAAATATAGCCCGCGGTTGTTTTTCAAACATGAAATTTTTCTTCTAATAGAAAGCTTCATAATGCCTTCAAATTATTGTTATGTATTCTCTGTTTAATGTTTCAAGTGCACTTCATACGAAAGCTTAGCCTTACTTTCACTTTAAAAAAAAATAATAGTAAACATATTAGCTTTGTTCCAGACCTTGACCAAAACTTAATTAATTGTCACAATTTTTCAACAATTGTTGCCAAATCCTGTTCAAGACTTCATAAATTCGGCAGTTTTGGGTAAAAGAGAGCGCTCACGAGAGAGAAAAATATTTATGTATTATTTTTGAATTGTTTTATCAATCTATTAATTAGTCAATTTATGTTCATAAAATTTACCATTCGTTTACCAGAAGTAATTCTGAATAAGAAAATGTAATAATTGCAAATCACGAATTTCTTTTTTTTAATACTTTTCTATAGTAAAATAAATTTAAATTTTAAAATTTAATGTTGAATTGAATTAAATTGTGGTTTTATTATAATAAAATGTATGTTTTACAAATTTACTATTACTTTGCAAATTTTTTTTTTTTTGCTTTGGTTATAATTGTTTAGAATTTTGTATAACGAATTATCATTGATCCATGGCAACTCTAGTCGATTCTTGTGTTTTTGAAAAGTGGTAGAAATATTTGCGTAAAAAACGTTCCAGACATTTTCAGCAGTTTGAGAGAATTTCATCTTCACTCCGCAAAATTTGACAGATTGCCCAAAACTGGCCAAAAAAGTCGGGAATATTCTAATATATCATTAATCACTGACTATAACTTCAAAACTCTTCGTGTCGCCGTCATCCTGATTCAATCAGAATCTCTAACTGTAGATATTTCACTTTAAACTTCCTTGATATTTTCCTCACTTTTTCCGAAACAAACTCTTATCCAAAGTTATTTTCCCACACAACATCCATCTTAAAATGATGTGGAAGGAAAAGTTCTATTTCCTAAATAATTTAATGATATCCTGAAACTCTTGTTAGGGAAGAAAGTACGCATATACATAAGAAAAATCATGTTAGTTTCAGAAAATATTTTTGTATCAATTGCTTGTACAACACACTTTGAGTTGCTGTCTTAAAAAAAAAAAAATATTTCCAAAAACTATGTCAGAGTTTATCTGATTCCGCATTGTTATCCTTTTAAGCAAGGAATTCGTTTATTCTATTGGGTTTGTGCTCACATCAGAAACAGGAAATGTAAATATCTACGTAACATAAACCAAAATGTATTCACTTATAGGAAGGTGTATTTATATATATATATAATTTATCGACCACAAATGATCCAAATATTATTTGATTATGGAAAGGTTTTGAGGCAAACACAAAATGTAGCCAAAGTTGTGTATTTTGAATAAATGTGTACATTAAAAGGGGTCAATCGAATAATTATGTTGGAAGATAGCTATGTATAGGTATTATAACAGAATTACACAAATATTTTGAGGCAAATAACGTTATGCAATTCTCTTGACTTAAAACCAACTTAGGTTAACATACATATATGATTTAACTATTTAAAATTTGGCTACAAAGAAGAATTAGAGAGATGCATTTTTTGTAAATGTATTATGTTACCGAATTGGTCTAAAACATACTTTTAACGGATAGAATAAAAGATTTATTTGCAGGATTAAAACGTTGTTGGTACTGGTATGGCATTTATCTCAATGTAATTGTAAGTAAACACAAGCTGCATTTCATTGTGCAAATGCCGTCGAAAGCAGTATTTATTTGTGCGAAGCTCTAACGATTTTAGTTAAACTTTTAGAGAAAATGCCGTAATGCTGCTACACTATATTTATTATATAAAGTCAAGTTAACCTTTTAATTTTTTTCAACTTAAATTTAAATAGCTTATAGTCTAACTACAACTTTTCTGAAAATAGAAATAGTGAGGGAAACCAAAACCACTTAAAATGCATCGCATCCCGACGCCACTGACTCGCTGATTACAAAAATGGTTATGACAGACGTGTAGGTGGCCGCAAAACCCTCGACAGACGCCGCCGAAAATGGGTTTTTTTTGGCGTTTTTTACTTTTTGGGAAACCACTTAAAATTGGTGTCATTCGAAAGCTCTCGACTTCCTGAGTGCGAATATGCAAATGACAGACGTCTAGGTGGCCGCAAAACCCACGACAGACGTCACTGAAAATGTGTTTTTTTGGCGCTTTTTTACTTTTTGGGAAACCACTTAAAATTGGTGTCATTGGAAAGCTCTTGACTCCCTGAGTGCGAATATGCCCATAACAGACGTGTAGGTGGCCGCAAACTCACGACCAGACGGGATTAAAATCGCGGCTGTTTTTACGAAATTTTAGGTAACTGATGTTACACTCCTAAATACATTGCAATCTAAGGGTCTTGACTGCCAGGAGTATAAATATGTTTAAAAAAAACTCAGGGAGTCGAGAGCTTTCGAAGGACACCAATTTTAAATGGTTTCCCAAAATGTAAAAAACGCCATAAAAAAAACGCATTTTCGGCGGCGTCTGTCGAGGGTTTTGCGGCCACCTACACGTCTGTCATAACCATTTTTGTAATCAGCGAGTCAGTGGCGTCGGGATGCGATGCATTTTAAGTGGTTTCCCTCACTATTTCTATTTTCAGAAAAGTTGTACTTTTGATGCACTTTTTCGCGGAAACGCGCCCACTACGTGCAGACAGACTTTCATATTCGTTATCACCTTCCCTAGGACTAGTTGTAACATTAATACCGTTTGGTTTCCTTTCACGCAGAAAATCCGTCGCCAGCTCTCGGTCTATTATATTGTAGTCTCGAAAATTATTAAAATTTTACATAAAACTAATTTATAGATTTAATTTTTTCCTGACACCATTTAAAGCAATTGGATCTTTTGTCAGCTTTCAGTAATAGTATTCTTAGTAACGTTCAATGCTGAAATTTAGCGTAATTGGTCACGATGCTGAGCAAAAAAAAATGTATGCTTTACGATATTTATTTTGTTTTTTACTTACGATAATTTGTCGTAAAAGGCTCGATATAACTTGCTACAAGCAAAAAAGAAAACAAAATTAAAACCACCTTTTAACAAAAATTTATTCAAATTTAACAAAGCTTTGCCTTAAACTATACCTACATTTATATATGTATGTAACGCGCATTGTCTGAACAAGTAATACTCTCAGCAAAAAAAGCCATCACTTCCAGTTGTGCGTTTGGAATTAACACACAAATATTTCCCTGGAGCCAATCTATGGAATGCATTACATTGCATGCTCTCTCTATGAAAGTAAATCGAATAGAAATAAAATTCCCTGGCTTGAATATATAACGATTTTCAAAAATATCGAATAAAATTGCATTCGATTTATTCACGCATGAATTCAGAAGAATCCATTAAAGTAAGAGGATTTACAATAAAAATAACATAGCTGCAGTTATTTTTACATAAAGCGCATTTGAATACCAGAAGAACCTTGAATAAATATGTTAGTTTATTAAAAAGGCAATAATATTGGTATTTCAGATTGGATGTATTTGTTTCAATTATTGTTAGATATCAATATCGTCCTGACACGCACACGATGAAAAACGAATTAAAAAATAAAGCAATTCTATTAGTTTTCTCATCTCACCTGATACTCTAACGGCCATATTATTGACTTTCTTCTAAGCTATTTTTACGGAAAAACTAGTTCTATAGGGGTTTCGAGTGTTTTAAGTTTATTTTGACTTGATTTAGATGTCAAAATATGTATGAATATTTTGATTTAGATTTCAAAGTAATAAAAAATTGTGACAAATTTAAAACTCAAAACCCATATAGAACTAGTTTTTCAGTAAAACTAGCTTTGAAGAATGTTAACAATATGGCCGTAAGTGTACGTAAAGTGGTATAAAAAATGGTCCAATCCAAAGCTATCATCATCCAAATATTATATGTATAGCCATCAGTAGCGTGGCGTGATTGATGTCAAAGGTAAGTCGAAGAAAAATAAGTTACCGAAAACGTAGGTAAATTATTAATGTCTATCTTAAATTGCCTACATCGCCTATCCCTAACTTAGACGCAGAAAACCAAGTTATTTATTCGCATAAGAAAACGTGTATTGAACAGAGAGCGTGGAAACATCTCACAGAAAAAAATAACACGGTTTTCTACGACATATTTTGGGAATTTTGAGGGTGAATATGTGATAAGGGAACAAAAGCAAAAAGAACAGATTCGTTCTAATCCAATTCCAGCGAGAAATAGCTTTGATATCTCTTTGAGTTTTTGACGTGTGGTGTGGAGTTGGAGAAGAGAGACATGAAACTCTTTTGTTTTTGAATGATGATTTGTGTTGAATGGTTGAATGTCGAAAGGTCGAATTTCAAAAGGTAACTCGAAAGGAATGGTGTTATATTGACGCCACGCCACTGATAGCCATTGAACTTTAAACTGTACCTACAAGATCGATATTATACATAATTATAGACAACTAATAAAATAATAGTATTGATAAATCTATTTAAAACTAGTAAGAGAAGACTGACTACAGAAATGATCCTGTGAAGTATAGTCTAGGGAGTTTGGCAACCCTGGCTATTGAAAAAGTGTTTTTATACTTTATAAAATTGCATTGAAATCCACGTAAGTCAGCCTTTTAGTTCTAAGAAATTGCAATATAAAAAAAGAAGCAAAAAAATATATTTAAAACTGGTTTCAACAGCCTAAAGTCTAGAATAGTTGACGTTAGAGAGAACTTTAACTACACTTGCCTGCAAAAAATGGAATCAATCCTTTTCACCTTTTTAAACAACAATCTCTATGGATAAAATATTTATGTTTGAATTCTAATTGTCACATTTTAAAGCTTAAACTTAAATCTTTAAATTAAAGGTAAAATCATAAAAATCCATTGAATAGTTCTCGCGACATCAGCCAAAATAACGAAAATAACAGATTATACTTAAAAAGGAAGCACGAGTAGGAAACATTGATACTACGCGCCTGTTATTAGTTTTTGTTTTTTAGTTGCTGTTAAAAATGAATTGTTACATATCCCTATTAATAAGGCTCGTTTATCTTGGATACCACACCTGCAGGTGTTGGCTCAGTTTGTTACACTACTGCTACAAGGAATAAACCATAGTAAATTTTTTCCATTTTTGGTACAGTAATGTGTTTATCTGGTTCAGTATAAATTCAACAAAAAAATCCCCAAGCAAAAAGGATGATGGTCTACTTAGTTATGCGTGTGAGATCAAAAAACCATTATGCAATTTCACGGGTTTTCACTATATTCAGACTTTTCCGGTCGATTTTTCCATCCGTAGTATTTTTATCTGGTTCTATACGAATCCAGAAAAGAAATATCCATGCAAATTGGATGATATCCAGCCGAATTATGCCTGTACGAACAAAAAAAAAAAACGGATTAATTTTTATTTATATAGAGGATAAAAAAGTACGTATACGCCACAGTGTACCATTGTTTCACAGAGTCGCCTTCTTGACAGTTCTCCGACATATATTATAAAATGTTAACTGTTTAAGTATTAACCTACTTTTTGGTTAATTGATTCAAAATATAATCAATTAACCAAAATGTTAATGGATTACTTTCCGATACTTTGGCATTGATGGTTATTGTGAAGAATTAAAATGCTAAGTGTTCATTTGGGGGCGGCGCGGCATATCGAATTAAATTTACACATATACCTATGGAGGCTTTTAATGCATTCAAAGGATAAAATTTGAGCTAAAAAAAAATATAAGAAGAAAAATTTTGATGGAATGGACCTTCAAAACGTGAAATTTTGAAAAAAAAAATATATTTTTTTTTTAAATTTTGAGTTTTAATAATATTTCTTCAAAAACTATTCTAAACTTAAACAACTTAATTTAAGAATTTTAATTATTTCTCAACTGCAAACGTGCAGTGGGCTCCCTACCGCAGACTTGTTGCGGCTAGAAAAAAAAAAAACAAAATATCAAGCGCGTTATTGATGTTGCCTTGCTTACCGCCTAAAGCATTGCGCAAAGCTAAGCGATGGCGGTGGCGATCGCGATAACAATATGGATGCCACACATGTAAATCAATATGAAGGCTTACATCTACGCGATATGTGGATTGCGATTAGGTTCCACTGCTGCGTTCAACTTTTTGTTTGTTCTTTTGACAACTTGCCCGTCAAAAAATGTATCGCAATATCGTGTTGATGTGAGCTGGTTTTCGATCGCACCTTGATCGCGCGATAAAGGCTATCGTGATCGCCACCGCCATCGCTTAGGTTTGCGCATAGCTTAAACCTGTAAGGCGGGAGGAGTCAGGGGTAATATTCTAGCAAATCGAATTAAAATAGAAAAATCATAAAAAAACAACGGCAACACTCACAATGTCATGCTTTACTTTTTTTAAAGCCAAAAGTCTGTTCTTTTATTATGTTTTTTATTCAAATTATTTGAAAAAATAGTTTTTGAAAAATTAATTTTTGAAACTCAAATTTCAAATTTTCAGTTCTAAGAAGGAAATAAATCCAAACGGTATATCTGGCTACCATGAATAGATAGGAACATAATGTCTTTTGCATATGATTCAAATCATAGTGCTTTTTAAATCATCTATAGGTCAAACATCCCGGAAATGAAAAATAAAGAAGATATTAAGTTTTTTCGTCTGCTGAAAAATTAGGTCAAATGGATTTATTCGAAATTGGTGGTTTAATTTAAATTAGAAAATTTTCCACTGGATGATATCCCTTACTATAGGCAGGCTAATTTCCAGCTTAAAGTGCACACATAGTAAACTTCAATAGTTCGGGTGAATGTGATTTGTCTTTTAGTTGAATATTTCATATTAACTGATATTAAGGGCCACTTGCACAGAACGAACGGATAAATATATAAAACTTAGGATAACTATCCCAGTTTAAATAAATAATCGTTTTTTAAATTGCACGAACGGAAATAAATAACAAGCGGATAAGAATATTTTTTTCAGAATCACCAACACAAGAAACACAAAACACATTGAAAAATAAACAAACTCTAACGCTTTCGCTTGTTTTCTCGTAAGAAATTCTAAAATTTGACGTTGGAACTATTCAGAGTTTCAGAGAATGAGGAGAAGATAACTTTTTAAACTGAGATAGAGAAAAAATATTTTGCTACAACATGATTTGATTTGAAATCAGTCAGATAGCTTTAACTATTTATAAACAAGGAGTTACTGCTGTCAAAAAAACTTCTGTGCAAATGGCCCTAAGTAGTTAAAGTGCTGCATATAAAAAAAGGAACGTTATGTTCACTATATTCTGTAGATGATGCAATTTCATAGCAGTTCGTTTCAGTGGGACAAATCTATGTATTTATTTCTATTAAAGCACGCCATTTTCCCTCCCGTTTCTCATTTAATTTTTGCTGCGGCCAAATCATCGTATTCAAACCTTTATATATAGATTGTTAAATATTCAAAGTTGCAAAAGTGTAAGTTAAGAAAATAAATTTAATTCATAATTTTATAGATTGTGGAAATCTAATCGCAACAGATTCTTTCACATCCTCAAGATGTTTGTTCGGAAAATATTTTATATATTATTTTTATTATATTTATTATTCCATGTTCATGGCCCCCGTATCATTAGATTAATACAATTTGTTTTTCATGTTTTTAACTAAATGTTATCTTTTTAAAATATGATTATTACTTTTCTCCTCATAAACAAAAAATATCTCTGTGCTGTGCGGTTGGAAAATGTATTTACCTTATTATTGAGAGTAAGCTTCTTGTTCTTCATTTCAGGACATGCCTGCCAACAAAACAAGCGAAAACCTTTAGTCCTTTTTCGATCATATTTCTCTGTTTACTTTTTTTTTTGTCATCCTTGCTGTTGAGTGCAATTATGATTTTAATTGCATTTTGTCACTTAATAAAGTTTCTGTCTTCATTTAAAACTGTGCGAACAGGATGTACAAACTAATTATGGTGGCAGACGCTATAGAGTGAGAAGCAAATTAAATCTGACCGAGGACTAAACTTGGTCATAGCGGTTTCAATTAATTTATGAAAGTGACCTTTTATTGAAATCAATGCATTGTGTCCAGTGGTGTTATTTAAGGATTATTAAGTTTGAAATCGTATTATTAAAATTGAAACAAAATTAAGGAATTTGTAAGGTATTTAGGTCACTGCCCAACTAACAATTTAAGCCGTATAAAGTTAGCATGACAACTTTTGAAAAAGTTACTTTTGACTGTGTCAGAAATTGCCGTATAATTGCCGAAAATATGCCGTGAAGAGAAAAAAATTGCCGCGCCACTAGTTCTCCCAAAAATTGATGTCATGCTAACTTTATATAAAGTTAGCATGACACTTTTTAAATTTTGGTCAAAAATTACTTTTGAATATGCCATATAGTTGGAATTAATTGCCGTAAATATGCCGTGAAGAGAAAAAAATTTCTGCGACAGTGGTTCTTCCAAAAATGGCCAAAAATGGTTTTCATACAAAATCTTCATATAAAGTTAGCATGACACTTTTTGAATTTTGGTCTAAACTAAGTTCTGAATATGCCATGTCGTCCAAATTAATTGCCGTAGATATGCCGCGAAGAGAAAAAAATTGCCGCGATAGTGGTTCTACCAAAAATGGCTAAACATGGTTTTCATACAAATTCTTCGGCTAACCAATATCCGATTTGGTTGGGGATTTTTTTGTTGGATTTGTATTCAACCAGATAAACGCACCACAAACACAAAAACTGGAAAATTAGGCCAAACAAGTCGGAAAGTCGTGGTAACAATAAATTGCATACTTTCTGAATTGTTTTTTTTTTCGAACGGTCTTTCTAGATTGGCTATTGATACAAATTGGTAAAGTATCGATACAGAAAATTATTGTGAAATCTATTTAAAATAAATTAATGTTGTTATTTTGACAATCTTATGTTACTATTTTTCGACTTGATTATTTCAAATTTGTACTGATTGTTTTGTTTTGAAATAAGGCCGATAGTGCTGAACTTATTGTTGTTTTCAATTTTAATGCGACAAACAGTAAAGCTGTGATGTCCAGATTTTTAAATTTAAATTATGTAATGCTGATAAAAAAGTAAGTATACGCCACAGTGACAAAATTATGATTGAGGTAGAATGAATGTTGAGATTTATTGAAAAATAATTAAAACCAACTTTAAACACAGAAGGAAATATTTAGAATGAATAAAACTATACAAATATTAATAGATAACAACGTTTTGTTATTAGATGAAAAATAATTGTGAAAATAAAAGTAATTCACGTGAAAGCATTTTTTGTTCGCCAAAACTGTCGCGGTAATTATTTTCTTTTCACGGCATATTTACGGCAATTAATTTGAAGGATATTTCATACTCAGAAAATATTTTGACCAAATTTTGAAAAGTGTCATGCTGACTTTATATGAAGATTTTGTATGAAAACCATTTTTGGCCATTTTTGGGAGAACCACTGTCGCGGCAATTTTTTTCTCTTCGCGGCATATCTACGGCAATTAATTTGGACGACGTGGCATATTCAGAACTTAGTTCGGACCGAAATTCAAAAAGTGTCATGCTAACTTTATATGAAGATTTTGTATAAAAACCATTTTTGGGAGAACCACTGTCGCAGAAATTTTTTTCTCTTCACGGCATATTTACGGCAATTAATTCCAACTATATGGCATATTCGAAAGTAATTTTTGACCAAAATTTAAAAAGTGTCATGCTAACTTTATATAAAGTTAGCATGACATCAATTTTTGGGAGAACTAGTGGCGCGGCAATTTTTTTCTCTTCACGGCATATTTACGGCAATTATACGGCAATTTCTGACACAGTCAAAAGTAACTTTTTCGAAAGTTGTCATGCTAACTTTATACGGCTAACAATTTAGCTTCGGTTAGGCCTAACTTAATAGGCGTTCTGATTTCGTTAAGACATTTGTAAAATTTCTGCAATCATAAAAACGAGAACGTTAAAGAGGCCTCTATAAAAATATTTGTACGGTTCATAAGAAGCCGATTATACAACCCTTAGTCTAGGTGCATATTGAGACGCGACCGGCGCGTGTGACGTGAAACAGCACGAGTTTTTTTTAAACAATATAAATCAATTGAGCAGCGCATATTGATGACGCGACATGACCTGACGCTCGTTTTACAAAACACGCGTGGCACAGTAATTAAAACACAGTTTTCCTTGCGAGACTTTGGACGTGCTCGTTTTTTACTTACTTTCTGTCAAAAAAAAAAATACAAACTGTGGGTTAAAATTGAAAAATAAAAAATTGTTTCCTTTTTACGAAAACAATTATGGTTTTTTGTGAGTTTTTTTTATTTTTGAATTTAAGATGACAGAAGAAAAATTTAAATTTTCCATATTATGTTCTTGTTGTACTTCAATTTCAATATATGTATGTAAATAATGTTTTCAATAAAATAATGACACGAGACTTGCGATTCAATATGCGGATAACGACATGACACGTTTATATTAATCAGGTCATGTGGCACGCGTGAGGTCACGTCATACGCGCCAGTTGCGTCTCAATATGCGCCTAGCCTTAATATTAAAAAAAAAGTTATTTCTTATTTTCAATTTCTTTGAATTGATTTTTATTGTATTTATTCCCTTTTTAATCTGAAACTATCACATTCGATTATTTATTAATTAATGTATTGGAAATAATTTTAAAACACAAAGATTTTTGTACCTGTCTAGGGACCAAACTCGGAACTCCAGGGTAATAGCCCACCACTATACCCACTTAACTATCTTAGATATAATTGGGAAGATGCAAAAACTTAATCAGCCTTTTTAGAAACTTTAAAATTATTTTTATACAAACCCAAGCTACGATAAAAAAATTTTTCATTGATGATAGGAAACGAACTGTAGAAGATTTTATGATGATTTATATAAAAATTAATTCAGTTCAAGATTAATTTTAGATTTAAATTTAAAGTTTCCGTTCTCCCACATAAAATCTGACATGTCTCAGCGAAGTTTGCGATAAAGCTTCCTGAAAATTTTAACAGAAGCCTTATAAGTACTGAATGACAGCAACTTATATAGTAAACATTTTAAAATTCGTATACAAATATAGCTTAATTTACCCTCTGTAACTTTATTTATAGAGGTCTATGCGAAACCAGGTACTAGCTTTGATAAAGTTTCTTCATCTAGCTTTCAAACAATTTCAAAGAAGCAGTTATTGATATCATGACTTCTATAAGAATTTTTTTTTCGAGAAAAGCTCTTTTGAAACGTTATACATATCAAGACTTGCAGCATATTAATATTTTTAAGCTAATTAGTTGGGTGGACAACCTCCCAGTCCTATTGGTACAGTAACAGTTAGGGTTGACATATCTTTTCGAAATAAAAACAAAACAAAAAATTATAAATAAAATCCCGCCTTGAAAAAATTTAGTTTTCTTTTAGATGAGGCCCTAGAAAGTCTTACATAGCTTATTAAAAAAAACCAGCAAAGGTTACTATCGAAATCATACTGGGCCCTCGCCTAGTTTTTATTTATTTTTGCCTCAAAACAAAAATAAATAAAACAATACACCAAGTATTTGAGTTTCGGTCGGTACTGGGATTTTCCGCTTACTGGTCTGATATGCTAACCACTGCACTGGCCTTATTTGCAATACAAAAGTTCAATGTTGAATACTATAAATATAAAAGGTTTATTTCTGATGGGACAGCAAAACTTTCTCAAAGAGTTTTTACTATCAAGGGCCCAGCGAGTATTTTCTAGTTTTCCTCGACAGAATTTTCCCTAATTAAAATTTTTGAGGCCCTTGGTTAAACTTGGAAAAACTTATCATTTTCCAAGCTCGTTTTGGTATAATTATAAATTATATAAAGGCATACATAATATGAAAATAGAAATATAAATTGTATTATATTATATAATTCCTTATGCTGTTGAAAATTATAAATAAAGTCATAAAAAATTTGCAAAATTTACATCAGAACTACATTTACCATTGAAAAACAGTATTTTAATACTTTAGACAAGTCACAAATGTCATTGATTGTGTCATTTTAAAATGAGAGAAATATTGACATTTTTTCACAAAAACACCAAGTGTATATACTTATCAATTCTTGATTATATCCTTCTGATTTTTGAAAAGGAGGACATTTTCAAGCGAGGAAGCACGGGAGGACAAATAGTTGAAAAGGAGGACTGTCCTCTCAAATAAAGGACAGTTGGGAACCCTATTAACAGTGTTGTAATATTTCGAACACTTTTTTTTTTCTTGTGAAAAATGCAAAACTTGAGTACCTAAGTTGGTTCCCAATCCACGCCAGAGAAATAGAACATTATGTAGAGATTTGCTGCAATTTTAAATACAGAAATTCAAATATGGTAATTTTGCTGCTATTAGCTTTGTCTCTTTTAGTTTTTCCGCTTTTTGATTTGTATATAATGTTTGCCGTAATATCGCTGGTAACTTATCACTGATGGTCAAAACGCCAAGCTTGCCAATTTGTTGGCTTCGAAAATCCTGAAGGAGGACATGTTACAGAAGGTACCGACCGAAAGTTCATCTCAGGGCCATATAGCGTGAACAATCGTCCACGATTTTCTTACTAGCACACTAGTTCAAATTAACGTGCTCGCCAGTAGCGGATGCAGAGGGGGGCTTTAGGGTTAAAGCCCCCCACACAAACGATTTCAGCCCTTAAGCCGATTTTTAAAGAAAACTTAATTCAAATATCAAAAATTACAGAATGTATCAAAGAAAAACGAGTTCGGGACTAAGCTATTTAAGTACATACATGTTCATGTGTTATTGCCAGACATAAGTGAATTGAACGAGGTCAGAGCTTAACTTTCATGCAAAGTGTTATATATTTCTCTAGTTCTAAGTGAAGTGGATGAAAAAATGAAGTTGAGGTTATGCTGTGCACATATAAGGCAAGGCGCTCACTGAAGTGGTGACGAAGTGGAGTGGTAGTGGCGTGGTGACTAAGTAGTAGGTGGAATTGGTAAAACCTATTTTAATTACGATATACTGGCCCCACACCACCTGCAAAATATCATGCAATCGCCACTCCACTTTGAAGAGCGCGTCTTCATTTACATAAGTTTTACCAATTCCGCATTCTACTTAGTCACCACGCAACTACCACTCCACTTCCTCATCACTTCAAGGAGCGCCCTGCCTAATAGAGAAAAAGAAAATATGTAAAAATCCGTTACAAATAATTTTGTTTTTATTATTCTAATTAGTCAAGCCATATTAGAAAAAAATAAATAGGCTTAAATAAATTTTGTGGTACCATTTTCTCAAAAAGTATTTGACCGATCTCGATAAATTTTATATGGTTGGAAAGCCACAATTGCGGAGATGTGCAGAATATAATTAAGACACGCATTTACACACTGTGGGTCATTTTTGTTTTTGTACTGTCGAACACTTTGCATATTTCAAAAAATTAAAAAAAAATTTTTTTTTCCTTCAATATTTTCATACAAATTGTTTGCGAAAGTGTCGAATTTCGACACAGGATGATACTAGCTAGAAAAAAATATGCCTTTCTATAGAAAATATGATAAACTTTATTTTTATTTGAATTATTTTTAAGTATCAGTAATAGTTGCTAACACATATAGGCAAAAAACTGAAAAAGTGCCCCTTTTTTTTCAAGATCGCGGCTTGAGCGCTACAGATTTTGACGGGGACTTTTAGTATGTTCAATGGGAAGCCCCAATAAACGTTTATACCTACCAAAATTCAAATTTTTACCGATTAATGTTTTTATTTGTCGAAAATTGATCTTTATTTGACTAAACTAGAGTGACTAAATAAAATAGATTCTTTTCTGTACCTGAGATATTATTCTTCATTATTATATTTTTTCGATTTTTATTTTCACAATATACAAAGTTCACACATAATTAAAAAATTACAGAATCTCGAGATTTAATATGCCGAATAATTATTTCGTATGCGCTAAATTTTGACAGATTAGTGATAATCTTCTCAGCTTAAGCCCTTGGCTAAATTTTTGCTTGAAATTTAGCATGGGAGCAAAAATAAAGCGCGGCACAATTACTTTGTTATCGATAGACTTTATAATAAGGCACGTTAAAAATACCAATAAATACTAAAAAAGCGTTTAAACTATTATTTTCAACGGGATGATTATTGTTTAAAATAAAATTGAAACTATTTTTTTTGCTTTTGTGGCAGAGGAAAGTGGGGCTAAAATTAAAACTTTTTACTTAAATTGATGCTCATCCTAAGTTTTTGGAAATAAATCTGTACGTCTAGTACGCTGCTGATACAAATCGAAATTTTAAGTTGGTCTCTAACATGATAACGAAATCCTTACGAAAACCACAAGGTATTCAGTTTTAAAATGATTGTCTCAAACTTCAAACAACAAATGATTGTCTCATCTCAACTTCATTATTATGGTTTTTACAACATTACCTTTGTATATAATTCCTAATATACTCTACATTTGCAAAAATAAAAGGTTCAAAGTAAAGTTTTCGGAAGGACACATTTAATGTGGTTTTATATGCTTGCTTGTAATTGGTCTTACCTACGTACGTTCTTTAATTAAACTAACTACTTTTTTATATCTCTTTTATTTCGTGTTCGAATATAACGAAATTATTTGACCACGTTCTCTCTGGTTCTCATAACGTATGGGCTATGGAGTTACCTCAGAGAGTTCCGTAATGGAATTCCTAAGGTTGTTAATTTTAATTCTTATAATGAAACTGTACGCTATTGGAATATAATGTTAATGGACAAAGGTAATTACAAAGTAACTCACTTGGAATTGGAACTATTTTAGGGATTAAAATTAAAGAAAGTATTCACAAAAAGTTTTCCATGTGTTAAATTATTTATTATTGAACGAAAAACAAGGTGGAAGTGACTTTTCAATTTTAAAATGCAGCAAATTTCATCAAGAACTTGTGCACACATTTATTTTCTCAGTAAAACGTTCATGACTTTATGAATAATGATTTCAAAATCTTAGTTAAGTCCATTTTTATTTCGTCTTGGGATCAAATATTCATTTTTAAAGAAACTAGTAAAAAAAGCTAGTTTTCTCTCTACCAAAAAGTATAAGTACTTTAAATATTTAAATATATGTACAATAGATTTGTTCGTATACTGTCCAAAACAACATTTTACCAAAAAACAATCAAAATAGAAAAGAAAAGTGATAAATTGTTTGAAATGTCAAATATTCAAATTTAAAAAAATATAAAAAAAATTCCAAAGGATATTTAAACATGCGAAGCTAGGAGCACGGGCTTGCTAGTTTTCCATAAAAATTCACATTTCCAATTGAGGTAATTTCAACCAAAGGGAATTGCCCGATTTCTGGGCAAGAGCGTACACGAACGAGTTTGGTGTCAAATGAAATGTGATGTTCAGCTTGTTATGTGGGTCAAATATTTTCAAAACGTCGAGATATTTAAATATTGTAAAATTAAGGTTTACGCTTTTTTTTCCAAATAATTGTTCATAACGTGAGAAATAAATGACGTAGAAAAGGTATTTTTCTTGTCTTTAACTAGTACTCACATTATTTTGCTTTTTTTAAATACATTTTGAGATTTTAAGCTTTAATTTCATGAGAAGCAACTATTTTAACACAGTATTTGACACACCGATATATCGATAAATTCGGTGGTGACATATGTATATCTGTTTTTAGCACTCCTTTGATGACCTTTAATTATGTATAAAATTAAGTTTTCTGAATCCAATAAATTCCTTTTTATAAACAAAAGATTCTAAAAAACGTTCTAAACTATGCTTGAGGTAGTATGAATGTTGAGATGCGCGATAAATAAAATATATTCTCTCATATGTTAATAAGTTATTTAAAAAAATAAATAAAAACTAAGTTAATAGACAGACAAAAATATTTAAAATTAATAAAAACTATAACAACATCAAGCGTTATCAATTATTACAATTGAACAGAGTGACAGCAGCATTGTACCAATGCATCCCCTTCGCTAACTGCAAAGTTCCGACGTTTTAAAATCGTTTATAAAAAACGCGTTTGCTGATGCAAGTTGGGTAATTGGTTACAAAGATCGAAAATCGCAGAGCGGATTTTCATGTATTTATGGACGAAATACAATTTTATGGCTCAAAGAAACAGAAGATTGTGGCTACGCTAAATACAGAGGAGGAATATGTTAAAATCAGTTGTGTTGCAAAAGAATTAAAATCATCATTTTTATGAAGCACTTGAAGAACTAGGACTTTACTACTTTAAAGCACAATAGATCTTTAGGTCGCAGTGCAATAGCACCCAACATTATTCATTCATTCAGAACTAGAACTTCGCCAAGGAGCAATAACAATTATGACCGACGAACAAATTATTTAGATATCAGATATTTTGTCAAAGGAGCAGTTGCATATGGAAAAATAAAACTTGAATTTAGGAATTCAGAAGAACAAGTGTTTATGATTATAAAAATACTTCAACTTTATCTGCTTTTATTTTCACCATAATTTTTAATCAAATATAGCAACGTTGTTTATTTATCAATGTTGTCATGGTTTTTATTAATTTTAAATATTTTTTCTGTGTATTCAGTTATTTTTTTTTACTATTTTTCAACAAATAACTTATTACTTATTTTATTTACCGCGATTCTCATTGATACATTTAGAATCTTTTGTTTATAATAATCAATTAATTGGATTCAAAAAACTTAATTTTATATATAATTAAAGGTGCCCAAATGAGCTTTCTACTATTGCTAAAAAGTATATGTATGTTATCACTGAATTTGCGATATATCGGTGTGTCAAAGATTGCGTAAAAATAATTGCTTCATGAAATTAAAGCTTAACATCTCAAAATGTATAAAAGATAGAAGTACTACGTTAAAGACAAGGAAAATACCTGTCATATGATAACAAAATTATTTTTCTACGTTATTTGTATCTCATGTTATAAACAATTATTTCGAAAAAAAGCTAAAATCTTTATTTTGCAAAAGGCAACTTCAAGCTCAAATATTTCTACTTTCCCATGGACGATTTTGAAAAACTCACATAACAAGCTCAACGTCATCTTTTATTTGATACCAAACTCATTCGTGTACAGTCAAAGCTTCATAATAAAATGGGCATTCCCTTTGCGTGAAATTCGACAAGAAGTTACGTGAAAACCTTATAAGCACAGCCAAATAAAATCCATTTAAAATAGAACCAATTTAAAATCTCAAATGCAATGCATAAAACAACAAAAAGAATCGATTGACAGCCAAATAAAATTGAACCGTTGAGATGAAGCTGGGGGTAAGTACATTTTACATTTTTTTTTTTTAATATTTTACCAATGTAAAGGCTAAAAGAAAACTTGAATTCTGATGTGATTGGCGGCTTTCTACGATCATTGGTTTTAATTGCGCTTGACAAAAAATTGTACAAATTAATGAAATGTAACATAGAAGTTCTAGTTAAAGGGCTTTAAACTCTTGCATTTAAAATGTAAAATAAATAGGCTTGGTGTGACCCACACTGATAAATTCCCTTAGTTCCCTTTGAAACTCGACTTCCGATGTTATTTTTTATAAAAAAAACTACTAATTAAAAATTTTCCAAAACCTTACCAAATGCAATCATAGGGAAGACCATCAAAGTTGGGCTGTTTGCTCTAAATATGTACTTGTACATATATGCGACACGAAAAATTAAAAAAAAAAACTTAGCAGCTTCTTTTTCAGTTTTTTTGGTCTATAGAAAAAAAATCGTCAGTTGATTTTTTTTAAAAACTTTATCATTTACTAATTATGGCATTGTGTATAGTTTAAAACTATCTCAGAGTTGATATCATTGGTTGTTCTTGAGATATTCTAGCCGAAAAATATTTTTCAACAATTTTTAGTAGTTTTTTTTTTTTTTTTTTTAACTGTCAATTGATTTTTTTTACAAACTATACCGATTATCAACTATGACATTGTGTATTAAAACCCAAAATTAATATCAATAATTAATTTTTTGACAATCTTTTACGGAGCTGCAGCCGCAGACGGAAGAGTTCACCAACTTTTAACTTTTCACGTTAGGCACTTTTGACGTTTCTAATTGTATGAAGAAAAAAAAAAAAAAACTTTTGGGTCGAAAAAAAATATTGTGGTTATTTGTATCGCAAAAACAATTATTTATTAAAAGGAAAAGTATTGGAAACAAAAAGTGTGAATTCTGAGCTTGTACACAAGAATATTTTTTTGTTTTTCTTCAAAATACTTTCAAAACTGTACAGCTGCACTGTGGGCACGTAAAAAAACATGGTACGACACTTTTTGGTAGATCTTCCAGTTCAGTCTGCGGCTCCAGTTCCAGCATTCTATTTTGTTCAGGCAGTTATTCAGCAGATGCGTTAACGCATTGAGCGCTGCGTTACACATGTAACTAAGCTAGAATTCTTCTCCTATATAATTTTTTTCTTAGACTGATCCCACGAATTATCCATCATAAATACTCAGTTGGAGAAGTCGAGATCAGTTTACGGGGTTCATGTTGCTCAAAAGTCTATTCTACTCCAACTATTTTAGATCAGATTTATATTTGTTATAAAGCAATTATCTGTCGAATTAATTGCTTATGTTTTATGACAATGCGCAGATATCAGCGACCATACTCATGTGAATGAAATTTCAAAATATATACGATCACAATTCGCAGTTCAATGGTCGTTTCTTATTTGAAATCAGCGCCGCCACGCCACTAAAAGCTGTATGTATCTGGAAAACTAGGCGAGGGTCAATGTTCCACGATACTGAACTTGTGAAAGTCTTAAGATGAGAGTTTGAGGTTATTCTTTAGTTGTGGCAAGTCACTTGCTCTTGTGGATTGCGAATCGACGTTTTCCAATTTCAGTACGATGCTGATACGAAACGAAATTTTTCGTTTGTCTCCAACACGACAACGAAAAGCTTACGAAAACCACAACGAAAAAGTACCCCTTGAAGGTGTCACCTATTGCAAAAATAATCACAAAGGCATACAAATTACAGAAAGCCAAATACAAACACGAATAGAGCCCAAATGTCACTTTTCCGCAAACAATTAATGGTACAGGCAATACATTCTGTAAAAGAAAGAACGAAAAAAGAACGGATACCCCTCACCAAATAATCTGCTACAATAATCAATTTCGCTCATCGAACAGCGCGTACCGCAGAACGAAAATTTTCGTTGTGTCATTTTTGTATTGGATTTTTCGTTTCGCATCAGCAGCATACTAGGCTTCAATATTTAATGGGGTTTTCCATTGGTATAGAATAAATCAATTTATTTTTGATTTGGAGCTCTCGAAAATACAATTTCCCATTCTTTTTGCATTCAATGTGGCAAAATAAATTGATTTATTTTGCATTTAAAATCAAATTTGCAAATCTAAATTGCTCGGCAGATTTAATTAACCCTCCTTTTAATAACACCACTATACACCATTACAATTGACAGCTATAAATTTGACGACATAAGGTCCAACGACACGAATATACACTAATACCATGACAAAAAAAATCAAATTTTAGGCAGAAATATGCATTTACCAAAGAAAAACCCCAAACTGGCAACCCTGCCATTGAGTAACCTTCCAAATACCAAACTTTTTTTTTTTTAATCCAGAATTGAGAATATAGTCCAGTCAACGAAGACTCAAAATTATAAAATAAATGAAATAAATCGTGAAGTCTGGATTATTTTTTTAAGTGGTAGGGGTGACCCCCAGGTTCAACATACTAAAAGTCCCCAGCCCAGGCCCGCGAGCTTTAGACAGGAGAGGGGGGGGGGGTAAAGGTCCCCTTTTGTACTATTTCGTAAATATTTTGAAAACCAAGAGTATTAGCGGAAAAGTTTACACTACAATATGAAAGTAAATTAAATTTTCTTCGAAATAGGTTTTGTTCATATTTTTGCTAGGAGCAATACTAAGAGAGATATGTGGGGTACAAATGTCAGAAAATCTGAAAAACCATGTTAATGCGTTAAAAATTTAATGTTTTTTGATGAATTAACCCTGAAATTATAGAAAAGGTAAATACGTATCGATTTATGATAGTTCCATTGACTTGATGAGAAAGAAGGTATGGGGTTAAAGAAGGTAGCGAGAGTTAAAATATCCTTATTTAATTTATTAACACTGTATCTTCAAAGGTAAGAAGTATGAAATGTATTTCCAAGTTAATGACCAATACTTTGTGAAATAGTTTAAAGAGATATATTTAGAAAAAACTTGCTAAGGAGGGGGGTCTAGTTGCCCCCATTTATACGGGAGGGACCATTTTCTGAAAAAATTGGATCAAAGTTCATAAATAATCATTTAAAAACAATGGAAACAACTACAATGCTATACTATACATAGCTTCCTGAAAATGCAAAAATCTATTTTATTATTTCACTGCTAAAGCAAGTAATTTTAGTTAAAAGTTTTTGAAAAAAATTGACTTTAAATCAAAAATAAAAAAAAAAAAAAAAAGTTAACTTATGATAATCTTTTTTTCAAAATTTTTTGTTATAAAGTACTAGATTTTCGTTTAGTGTTTGATATTGTTTTTATTTCTTAGATGAACGTTAAAAACTAGATGGCTATAAGTCCTTTAGTTTAAGAGAAAATTGAAAATTATGAAAGCTACTTCTTTTTTTAGAAAATTATTTCTGTAGACTAATTAGTACATTGAAACGGTCAATGTTGTTACGAATAAGAAATAAGTTAAAATAATCATGTAGTCTGGATTATCTTTTTAAGTGGTAGGGGGAGCCCAGGCCCGCGAGCTTTAGCCAGGAGAGGGGGGTAAAGTACCCCTTTTGTACTATTTCGTAAATATTTCGAAAACCAAGCGTTTAAGAAAAGTGTACAACACAAAATGAAAGTAAATTGAATTTGCTACAGAAAAGGTCTGTTCATACTGTCTCCGAAGTGATACTAATGGAGATTTGGGGCTTAGAAATTCAACAAGTCTATAAAAAATCGGTAATTACTCTCTACAAATTTAATTTTTATCCAGAAATAACAGAAAAGGTAATAAGGTGAGGAGTGGGGGGGGGGGGGGGTAGGAATTACAAATTTCATCTATCGCAAAAAAATGACAGAAAAAAAACATTATGGTCAACTGTCAACTGCGTTAAAATCTAGAGCTTTGCTGCATTGAGGTAGCTGTATGAAATAAGCTATGAGTTGTTATTTTGTTGTGAAATTGTTATTTCACGTTGTAAAAGGACTATGTCAGTAGTCGATGTCCACTTTATGATAGATGAAATTTGTAACTCGTACACTTTTCTTAAACGCTTCGTTTTCGAAATATTTACGAAATAGTAAAAAAGGGGACCTTTATCCCCCTCTCCTGGCTAAAGTTCGCAAGGCTGGGCTGGGGACTTTTAATAATATGTTGTACCTGGGGGTCACCCCTACCACTTAAAAAAATAATCCAGACTACATTATTTTTTTAACTCATCTTTTATTCGTTACAACATTGACCGTTTCAATGTACTAATTACACTACAGAAATAATTTTCTAAAAAAAGTAGTAGCTTTCATAATTTTCAATTTTCTCTTAAAGTAAAAGACTTATAGCCATCTAGTTTTTAGCGTTCACCTAAGGATTAAGAACAGTATCAAATACTAAACGAAAATCTAGTACTTTATAACAAAACATTTTGAAAAAAAAATTATCATAAGTTAACTTTTTTTTTTTTTTTTAATTTTTAATTTAAAGTCAATTTTTTTCAAAAACTTTTAACTAAAATTACTTGCTTTAGAAGGGAAATAATAAAATAGATTTTTGCATTTTCAGGAAGCTATAGTATAGCATTGTAGATGTTTCCATTGTTTTTAAATGATTATTTATGAACTTTGATCCAATTTTTTCAGAAAATGGTCCCTCCCGTATAAATGGGGGCAACTAGACCCCCCCTCCTAAGCAAGTTTTTTTTAAATATATCTCTTTAAACTATTTCACAAAGTATTGGTCAATAACTTGGATATACATTCCATACTTCTTACCTTTGAAGATACAGTGTTTTTCATATCACAAAAAACACTGTATCAAATAAATTAAATAAGGATATTTTAACTCTCGCTACCTTCTTTAACCCCAAACCTTCTTTCTCATCAAGTCAATGGAACTATCGTAAATCGATACGTATTTACCTTTTCTATAATTTCAGGGTTAATTCATCAAAAAACATTAAATTTTTAACGCATTAACATGGTTTTTCAGATTTTCTGACATTTGTACCCCACATATCTCTCTTAGTATTGCTCCTAGCAAAAATATAACTAAAACCTATTTTGAAGAAAATTTAATTTACTTTCATATTGTAGTGTAAATTTGTCCGCTAATACTCTTGGTTTTCAAAATATTTACGAAATAGTACAAAAGGGGACCTTTACCCCCCCTCCTGTCTAAAGCTCGCGGGCCTGGCCTGGGCTGGGGACTTTTAGTATGTTGTACCTGGGGGTCACCCCTACCACTTAAAAAAATAATCCAGACTACACGATTTATTTCATTTATTTTTCCTTCGTTGACTGGACTAATATGTTAACAACCTAAACTGTAACCTTAAACAAGACCTTGTAAATTCATAAAAAAATATGGCTGACTAAATTCTGAAAATAGTTGACTTTTTCACCACTTACCTTTGGTTCTAAGATCGCAGAGCCTTAGATTTCATTAATAGGTTTTTTTATGGTACAACCCAATTTTCATGTTATGTGGGTAATATATTTTTTTTTTTTTGACCAACACCTTTGTAGTCCTTTCAACTTTCCATTTATTCCATTTCCATGATCTAAACAAACGGCTAAATCAAGAATCCTTTTTTAAGTAGTAGGAACTTATTTGTTTTGTATCCCGCGGTGTTTGTCAGTTAGTTTCCTCTGAAAATGTATAAACTTCTTTCTTACTAGCCGTGAAAAGTTGGTGAAAAAAGATTTTTTTTTTTGTTCAAAAGTTTTTTTGAAAGTTTTACAATTAAATTGGATTTCTTCAGATGCAAATGAAATAATTTCTCACGATTTAATTTTAAGTTTTCCAGTAAAGTTTTGTGATGTATATTAGGTAGAAGAGAATTCAAATTGGCATAAATAATATTACCTTCATATAAACATTGTGAATACATATTATAACCCAAACATGAAAAATTGGAATTTCCTCAAAGTTTAAGTTGGCTAAAGGGTTTGTGTGGTAATGAAATTGCTCCAAATCAGTCATGGCTTAAAGCAAGAGCTGTTGGCAACTTGGTTAAAAAGTTATCCTCGATACAAAAAACCCTGCAGTTGACGCAGAGCCGGAGGTAAATTATGGAAATTGTGTTTTATAACGAATAATTGTTTGTAAGCCTCAAAAATGTTATGTTTTAATAAATTAAAGTTTTAACTTTGTATGCGGTTGGAGCTGTTGAGGTGAATAAAAGTTGAAATAAAAAAGTTAAACGATATCATTTGACGTCGCAACTCTTCTATGTGGCTGCAATGCTTTTCACTTAAACGAGTTTCAATGTAGGTATATTTTGAATTTGACATTTTGCTTCGCGTATGTTGTATATAGGTCACAAATAAAAGCTAGGTACTGCCACTGCCTAAACTTTAACTCGTGTTGAGCACAGCAATGACAAAATGTTCCTTGACCTTCTGTGTTATTTGATGATCAAGCTGTGAATATATTTTGTTTCTGAGATAATAAGTTCTTGCCTGCTGATATTATGCGACATTAATTTTAATTTCAATTGATATGCCTTCAATTGGCGCCGCTATGCTTAATTGTGCGGCATGCATTCTCATTTATCTAAAACTTTTTGCATTTGCATTGTATCTTTTTTTTTTTTTTAATTTAAAAAAATCTATAATCTGAAAAGCGAACCCAAGTGTTTACTTGGCGCCAAGATTTATTCAGTGTCAACAGAGACAGAGTTAATTAAAAGTAGTCCACTTACCAACCAGAGTCTTTAAAGAATTAATGAAAAGAGTGGAGCATTTAGAGATTGGCATATTAGATACAAAAACTTTACTCATGCCATTTTGTGTTACTGTTTTTTATTTTATAACCTCTTGCTTTCAATACATACTTGCCTGAGTGGTATGAGTGATTCTACAAATGATGGAATTTTCGGTGGCTCGGAAGATATTTTGAAATCCGCTCAATTACTTAATCTGATTTTTCTTTAAAAAATTAAATCTGATTGATATCTACATACATGTCCAAATAAAACTATAAAGGTGACATTTTTATTTCTTGCTCAAAAAAATCTTAAAAGTGCCTGATTCTCAGTCCCCTCACGTGTCCTCTTCGAGTTTTCGCAAAGATAGCCCAGTCAATGAAGGCAAACAAATGCCTTCACCTGGAAACAAATCCAACAGTTTTGAATCTTGGCACACTTATTAAGAGAGGCCTAGTGATGAAGTGTACAAAAGTCCCAATGAATCCGAGCTCTAGCGGCAGGAACGTGTAACACGTTGTTTTATTTCGGTTTTTTGTGTTTAACTTAGAAACTAATTGTCCTATCAAAAAATAATATGAGACGAACAAATAGCTTATAAAATTCTCTACAAAGTTGATTGTATCCAAATTTTTCATATCTGTCATAGCTATGAAGTTATTTGGCCCTTAAAATTGGTATTTTTTCAATTCCCTTAAAACCGCTAGTGTTTGTGGTCGTACTCTTCCGAAGCGGCTGGACCGATTTTTTTGATTTTTTTTGTATATTTAGTTGGTATGAGAATAGGTTTTAAAGTATATTCCATACCGCTAGGTGATTAGGGTGACCATATACAGAAAAAAAATTTGTAATTCTTTCTTTTTTAGATTTGAATTTTGAAATAAGAAGTACCTATAACCCCAAATTTCACCCTCCTACCGTCACTCTACATTTTTTAATCGTGTTTTTATTATTTTTGTATGAACAATATCCAAATAAACCATCATCATTCGTTTTTCAAACAGAACCAAATTATTTATATTGTTAAATGACAGATGGCACTAGGTCTGCCTCATCGAAATTTCATAGATTGATTTTATTGCAAACAAAATTAATTATACTTTGTCCGCGGCACGGCATTTCTAATCAATCCCCTGGAATATTAAAACAATCTAAAAAATTGATAACTAGAATAGAACATCGATCGAGTGTCCAGCGCCAGAAATGTCAACTACCGTACCGAGTCTCCTTAAAATAAAATCATGTGACCAACACCAACTCGCTTTTGTTTGACGTTTGTTATGTGAAGGCTGTTTCACAATGCGACGAGAAAACGAGACGTCAGCGTGACGAGATCTCTTCACAGTTGTTCTCTCTTTAAAACGAGTTTCAAACAACGAAATAATACATAATAAAGTATTTCTCGTCGTCACGTTGCGTCTTTTTTTCAATTTTTCGAACTTTATTACGTGACGAGACGACGAGAAATGCTTGATTATGTATTATTTCACTGTTTAAAATTCGTTTTTAAGAGAGAGGAACTACGAAGAGATCTCGTCACGCTGACGTCTCGTTTTCTCGTCGCATTGTGAAACAGCCTTGAGTTGTGAAGAAGGCATTTGTGCGAGAGGTCGTCGATTGACCGTTCATTTTATCAATTTGGTGAGTATTTGCAAAACAAATTTGTACAATAGTAGGCATTATTGTTATTGCAAACAATAATGCCTGCCAAATAGGCTGAATGAAACTACAACATAAAATATTATTTTAATTTCTCTAAATTAAAACCTAGGTTTGTTTTTTTGCGCAAAAATTATGAAAATTCTTAGTCCTTTTTCAATGTTGAAAAGTACTGAAATATCTAGGGGCCTGACAAATTTTGCATTTTCGTGTATATTCATTGCGAATGTTTCCAAAAAGAATACATTTAATTTAAAATTGATTCAAAATAAAGAAAATTATTTAATTAACGTTTCATATCGTGATTTTTCTAGATCAGAAAAGAAAATAGGAAGAAAGAAGAATTATGCTGAATTTGTTTCTGTAATTTGAACCAATTTGAATACGAGCATTACCTTTTGGGGATAATAGAATATCCTGCAAAATTAATTGAAAATAATGATGATTTTTATGGAAATTCGGGGTCACATATTTCAAAAGCTTTTAAGTGAAAGCGACTTTGATACCATATTATTTTTACTTAAATGCCATGTTACACCATATGAATTTGTATGTTTTATAAAAACTCAATACATTTAATTTCTGTATTTCAATAACCATATTTTAGAGAAAATTAGAAGAATACTAAGGGATTTAATTTTTTTTGTCAGGTCCTGGAAAAATAGTAGCCCCCTGAACCTCATTTTTCAAAAGATGTCTCTTAAATTGGCATTTTTTATTTTTTTGACTGGCCGATTTCATCAACGTAAAAAAACGTTTGACCGATTGGCTAGGGTTTTTTTTTAGACTTTTAGCTTCCAAGAATGTCGTGCCAAAATGTTCACCATTTTATTCCATTTTTTTTGTAGAATCACCCGTATACAAGATTTTTAAATCACAAGACATTGACTTATAAGGGTCGATTTTGCTGAACAACTTGCAATGTCTTAAAACAACTAACAACATTTTTAATTAGAACTAGATTATACAATGACATTATCGAGGGACTACTGTAGGTACTTTTTTCTTGTATTTGTTTTCTTTTTTTTTTAATAAAGTTATATATAAAAAATTAATTTCCAATGTTTTGTCAATTAATGTAGTCAACTTTTTCCAAAAAAAAAGAAGAAAAGAATGGTTTTAAATATGAATGCAAATTTTTTGCGTTTTTTTTTTTATTTTTCGAAAAATTTGGAATTTGGTTGAACGCACACCTAGTGCGCCAGTATTGATAAAGTAAACGTGTGTTTTGGAGAACCAATTTAGTTCACGGTAAAATGAACTGAATTATATAGTAGTAGTAGGGTTTCCAGAACATCTCTTTAAAAGAGAACATGCTCTCTTTCTTGACACCGATCTTTCTTATTCTTTAATTTTTCGTCTAATTATTTGTTTGCTCTCTTTTTTTAATTTGTCCTCTTTTTAGTCACTTTTTTGTTTGTTTTTTGATATGCCTATGTTGGTATAATATTAATATCGTTTGCTCCATTGATGCGGCAAAGAGCTCAGCAGTATGAAACTATCGCTTCAAGATGAAGAAAAAGTACGGATGTGTAAAAAAGAGGGCCATTTGCGTTCCTCTTTCTAATTTTTAATTTTCGGGGAGAAAAAAGTTCTCGAGTCAAAAAAGCGTGACAATACCCCCGAAAGGGGGCGAAAGGTAACCCTAGATTCCGTACTTCAATTCAATTCGTTTAATTTTTTATCGATTCTTTTTACTTTTAGACAAAAAAACTAATTTATTTTTGCAACAATAATCAAAGTCCAAATGGAACTAGTCCAAGCAATATTCTTATAATATAGATACAGAAAAGTCGCAAGATTTTTAAAAATGGTAAAAAAAGCATATTTCTTAAAAGTTCGTCTCATAGTTGCATGAGGCTCAAAATGCGACTTAGGTCGCATAGCGGCAAGAGTAAATATAATTCAGCAAAAAATAATTGACAGTGGTGCTAAGCTAGGGAAAAGATAGACAATATTAAATACTAACAAAAAATAATCCGTCGAATTTAAACGATATTCTGACAATATATGAAAAATGTGGCTAATAAAACTACAGTAATTGACGTTTTAGTAAAACGTAGGTAATACTAGCTTTGTTAAAGCTAGCGATCAGGAAATTGCATCAGGAAAAAAACGAATGTTTATCAGTAAATGCGTGTTAAGAAACAAATTTTCGTCCAAAAGAAAATTCGGTTTATGAAACAAAAAAAAAATATTACAAGTGATTTAACATCGATTCGTATCCTTTTAATATTGCAATTCGTATGATAGATTAAATTATTATTCAGAAGAAAATTCTTCCTGATGGCCTTAACTGGCGACTTACCTATGCTTGTAAAGAATAAGTTTTTGTTGCATTCGACATGCAAAATGATTAACTGCGCTGAATTAGTTTTTTTTGTCCATTTTTCGGACTTTGAAAAAACACATCCATTGATAAGTTTTTGAAATGTCCTCTTTTTTTTTCATTCAAATTATGGACACCCTGGTATATAGTGTCTCAATCTCAAAGTGGAAATAAAAAACAACTACCTACATACCTAAAAGTAGGAACAGTACATAGAAGAAAAGAAATGAACAAACAGACAAAACAAACTAATCAATAAAAGTGGATGGAAAATAATACATCTGTTTTAATCTTTCAGATTTTTAAGGTTGAGGTCCTTAAATAAAGGTTTGAAATCGATATTAACGAGTTTTATTCATCTAGCAAACAAGTCATTTTCAATGTGCTAATATTTTTTTCCATTTAGATCGCCTACCTCCCCCCCCCCCCCCGTATCTCAGCCACAGGGGGATTGAATTTTTCACCAATACAATTTTGTCTAAGAATGAGCCCTTAAATATATGGGACACCATCTACGAAAATACATATATACATACATATATTCATATTGTTTCTTGGTATCGGTATTGGTACTTAAGTGCGAATCTGGCCTAATCGTTCAAAAAGTAATCTCAGAACAACAAAGAAAAATTAGTTTTCAATTTGCAAATATCGGGCTTTCCCTTAGTAGCACACAGTTATTTGCTATTGTTGTAAGAATCCAGAAATAAACCCAAATAATATGTTGTAGATATATGAACTAATCTACCAAGTGAATTTCTGAATGATTCATTTTACCCACCTCTTTTCTGCATGGAATGGCAAACAAAGCATAAAGCAGATGATGCTCTGCTCATATCTTGTCAGTATGGAATAAGCAAGGCACAAACGTTACTTTTGATGGGATTGTGTTGTAAAAGTTGTTTAAAAAAAAATTCTTTTATGTAGGTACATACATCAACCAACGCCACATTGAGCCATAGCATCTTCTGGCTCCATTTTATAGGATGCTTGGAAGTCAAAAATTTAATTTAAAATTTAACTCTACCACTAAACATTGCTATAGACAAATTAGATAGGGTTTAAACTTTTGTGCTTGCTTAAAGTTTCTATATGCTCGGGGGGTTAAAAAGTGTTGATGATTTTAAGCAAAAAAGTGTACAGCTCGTTCATGATTCACCAAAAGAGATGTGTGGGTGTGATGTGTGAACAAGCGCAGCATCATCCTTCTTGCAAGGAAAGTACCTCTAATAAAATTAATTGGTTGGTTCATGTGTGGCAAAAAGTTATGTTTTTTTGTTTTTAAACTTTTCTATGCCAAAATTTAATTTTATTTCGGAAACAATGTGTTTTCTTTAGGATTGAAAGTTTTTAATTAGTTTAGATAATGGAGTAATTAGTGAGTACTTCTGGAATATTTAACTGGAGAACGTAATGTGATTAATCAAAAGCAATAGGGTGGTGTGAATTTGCTCAACAAACTAAAATTTTATTTTTACGTTGCCATTTAAGTTTGACATTAGATACTTACCAATTTTAATAAAATGCTACAACTGGATAGCTGCAGCTGAACAGTAAAAAGAAGGATTGTAAAATAAAATAAAATGCATGACTGAGTCGTACGAACTTGCTCTTGTAGTAAAAGTTTCTTCGAATTTTAAAGATTGAGTGTAGAACATAATTAATAATATTTATATATGCATTTGATAAATTGAACAATGGAAAATTTGAATATGGAAAAAAAGCATGAAACACGTTTTAAAAATTGATAAAACAAGTAGGTACTTAAAATGTTTTAATCTCAGAATGAAGAACGCCATCTCAATTCTTGAAAAAATGTGAATTCATGCAGAAAATTTTTTTTAAATTTTTGGAGCGGTTTTTTTTTTTTAATAGTTTTTTATATACCTACATATAAAATTTCTTAAAATTTTTAGAAAAAAAATTTGGTATGCCATTATTAAGAATATAATAATATATGCAAGTAAAACCAAAATTTCCAAAAAAAATCATCAAACCGTTTTCAAAAAAAAAAAAATGATTAAAAAAAAAATTTGAACTTTTTTTTAAATCCAAAAAACACTTTTTTTTGAAAATATTTGAATGCAGTATTATTGACACTTGATAGGAGCTTTAAAGAAAAATTTTGATTAAAATCGGTTGAGCCGTTAACGAGAAAATGGAAAATCAAAAACACGGTTCTATGACAGGTACCGCATTAATAATGGTAAAAAAAAAAAATAATTTGGTGGCACAACGGCTCATGAAGAACCAACTCCCAACCATTCTTGTGTGCGTGTCTGCAGGAATAGAGGGGACCAACAGTTTATTGCCGAATCCGAACGGCTGGTGAGCTGCACTTTTCTATAACAGGACAGGAGATACTCTTGAGGGATTTGTCATTTCCTCGCAAAAGGTAGTAGCCCTGAAAAAAACTTCAGGTTGAAGGGGCTGGTATTTAACCCAGATCTCTGGCATGATAGTCCAACACACTAACCATTACGCCATGGGCTACTACAACATTAATAACGGTTCATTGATATTTTTTGTTCACAAAAGTGCAGAATATACAATTACTAGTACACACAAAAATTTAAGAAAAAATCGTTCGAGCCATTTTTGAGATAAATAAAATTTTCAAAATGGTTGTATGGCAAGTACCGTTATTTTTTGAGCTAAAAAAAATTCTCGATTTCCCCTCTAGGGAATCACTTAAAAATCTTATGCTCCAAGTTTAAAGAAAATCGCTGCAGTGGCTTAGGCTATAGGCCGAGGTACAGACAGGCATACAGACAGACAGATGGAATTGTGGGACCCACAATTAACATCAAAAACGTAATTATTATACATCAAAATATGTACAGCAAAGCAGCTTCTTTAGAGTTTTTAACTATAAGAGAAAGTTCGTGCGATACAGTCGTGTAAATTTGTATTAAATAGGAGATTATTTTTATGTATTTCAAGTTAAGAACCATCTATAGAACTTCATCCATCTATAGAACTTTATCTTTTTTAAGGACCGTTAACACTTTAGGAAACCTGTAGTCTTTAGTACCCCAGATTTTCAACCTTGCGACATTTAGGGTTTGTTTCACAATGTCTGATTAAAGTTTCATTTAAGCTACATATTTGGAACTTATTCGGCATTTAAAAACCACATTTACGTTTCACAATATCTGAATAGGTCTAAGTGGCACTTAAAGTTCTGAATATTTTACAGGCCAGTTGAAGTGCTGATTAACAAATTAAACTGGAAAATAAAATATTTACAGCTGTCAATGTGACTCATACAACAAATGCATAAATTTAATAGTATGGACTTACATATGACGAATATTTGTATGACGGAGACGAGAAGAAATCGTGTATTTTGCGTTATGATCAAATCACTTACTTCACGATAAAAATACCACCCCAAACACCACAAAAACGCACTTTCAAAATGAAAAAATCATTTAACCACTCAAGTTCACTTATCCACGCACAATTTCTAACAGTTTAAACTGAATTATATCAATTTGCAACGATACCACGGGCCTCGGTCCACTTCGCGGTCATAAAAAATTATCTAAGACAGTTTAAAATTCACATTTAAGAATTAAATTAATAATTATTTGATTGATTATTTTCAATCAGTCAAATTCTTTGGAAAACTGGAATAACTGACAACTAGCTAAGTGGCACATAAATGTTTGATTGTGAAACGCAAAGTTTTTTAATGAGAGGATTTAAGTTGCGGATAATTTATGTGTCGGATAGTTATAGGGAACTTTAACCAGACATTGTGAAACAAACCCTTAAAATTCAAACACAATTAACACAAAATTTAAGATATACCAAACAAAAAACAATAATAATTCATACAGAATTTAGTTACAGATAGGAAGTTATGGGGGGTCTTAATCAACCATTAGTTACTAATGTTCTTCTAATTAAATATTATCGTAGTAATTTAAAATCCAAAAAATAAAGATTGTAAAACTCTGTTTACATGATATGCAATTTATATTATTATGCCGAACAACATTGACGCCAATGCGATGATGGATTAATATCATCGCATTGGCGTCAATGTTATTCTTGCTATGTATTGACCAATGACAATGAACAATCCACAACGTTTGCTAATTGAGTTTAAGTTCCATTTCAATGTTCGAGAGAATTTTACCCCAATGGAGTATGGACTATGGACATGGAGTACGCCATAAGCGAGAAATGAAGCAGCCTTGTATTCTGTCACATTATTATGTATAGGTACAAAGCTAGCATTAATTGTTTTTTGATACGTGTTTTGTTTTTGTCCTTCAACTTTTGTGCAAAGTAGTTTACTTTGCAATCGACAAAATATCCACTTTGGTTATTGACTCATGATGACGGCAAAAGATATTTCAAATTTCAATTGTGTTCTGTGCTGTCCATATGCAAGTTAACATCATTTGGTTTGTGGCAAAAGGAAGCAATTAAATTTGGTGAGTTGAAAACCTTCATTCAAACCTTCAAAACATAATTGCTTAGCAAATGTACCTAGGTATACGAATTAAAAGCATCATTGAAATTTTTTTTATTCACTGAGAGTGAATTACTTTCTTTTGAAATAATCTGCAGTAGGCGTTTTTCTTTTTTAGCTCTGAACAGAGCACTGAGCAGAGCCTAATACTACGTTTTCACTGCAAGTTAATCTCGTTTAGATTTCATAAATCCCAAATAGTGTTTTCACCAGAAAAAAAGATTAAAAAATAGATTCATTTTGACAGAACCTTTCAAAATGCACATGATGGGTCATTTTTCTTATGAAGTGGAAGTGAGATGGCAAGTTTGCTTTAGCAGCTTGTATTGCGCTGAATAGGAGAATAGGTCTGTTCGAATTTTACCTATGAAGATTTAAATGAGATTTATTTTAAATCTTGATTTGAGGAGATTAAAATTTGTATGGTAAATTACGGGATTTGTGAAGAGATTTGTGGTAAATCTACCCAAATCTCGGTTTAGTGGTCGGTGAAAACGTAGTATAAGCGATCCGAGTAAGCTCTGAGCAGAGTATGATCAGAGCTCTTAGATTTAATTATGAAACACGTCTGAGCACTGCATTGCCATATCTGTCAAATCACATGGAAATTGTATGAAGTTGGCTGCGCTCAGCTATTTGCTCCGTTTGTTCGGTCAATTTATTCTGAGCTAATGGAGCAAGCCCGAGCTAGCTCTGATTGAAAAAAGAAACACAAGTTGAGCGCTCTGATATGTCTGAGCTAAAAAAGAAACACTGATTTTTTTTTGACAGCTCAGTGCTTTGCTCTGAGTTAGAGTTGGTCATTGAACGAAATAATGACAGATAAGAACATAAAGAAAATCGAACAGATATCATTGGAACGATTGTGTTCCACTTTTCTGAAACGAAAATCAGCAGTTTATTGGAAACCATTTTGATCATTGAAATAATAAAATTGATTTTAAAACAAAGTTTTAAAACATACTAAATATTTTTTTTTTGACGAAAAAAATTCAGTGAATAATTCCCTTCATTTTGATACCAAAATGCCTCAAAAATGAGAGACAAAATTTTCAATGTTGGTTTTCAATAAAAGTTATAACTGCCGCCTATAGTCAAAAATACCGGCTTATTGCTTTGAACTGTAGGAGGCGAATTTAATAACTAAGTAATTTATTTACTTTATAGAATAAGAGTTAGAAAATTGTTTTATAATTTTACAAACTTAAAACTAATTTAAGAATTGCTTGAAGTAATTAAATAGTATGAGCAGTGGCCTATTTAAGTTTTCTGTCGCCCTTGTCTATTTAAAATTCTGCTGAGGAGAAGAAGCTCAGCAGAACTTTATCACATCATTCAGAAAAAATAATAATCAAAGAAAAGAATAACACATCAGTTTCGCCTACAATGCACGTATATGCTCTTACTTTTATTTGAGGTTGCAGTTACACGCGTCGCACAGTGGAACGAAAAGCAAAAAAGTGGAAATCGCGCTGTAGCTTTTGAACTAATGGATAGATTTTGATGATTTTTTCGCCATTTTGTATGTAATATGTTCCAGATTAATAAAATACTAATAGATCGAGAGCTAGTGAACAATCTGCTCAAAGAGTTTTATACCGCTGCAAACTTCGTGAGCATGGCATTTGTACCAGTGCAGACTACATGTCATCAACATTTTAGCGATATCGCGGCCCTAATACCAGCATATAATGCACTTTGAGAATGCAAAAAAAAAAATTAAAAGTTTTTCAAACAGCTCAAAATTTTGTTCACATATAAATTTCATTTGTCCAAACTGAAATTCATCGGTCTGGCAGCGATACTGCAACCCTAACACCACCATAATTCATTTTAAAACTGCAAGAAAATGAGCGAAGTTAAAGTGTTTTATACGGCTCCAAATCTTGTGAGCATAATGCTTATATGTGTCCAAACTAAATTCCATCGGTCTGGTAAATCGAAAAAATAAAAAAATCAATGGACTGGATGAACCAAAATCTCATTCAAGTAAGGGTTTGTATAGATTTCAAACAAACAGTCGTTACTCGAAAACCGTTATGATTCGGTAAAACAAGTTACCAAAATCTAATAGCTCATGACCTGGCCTATCACCATAATATGTTTGGACCATTCTTACCGGGGCACCCTGTATACAATTTAGAAAGAAAAAAAAATACCCTTGGAAGATCGCCCTTGTGGCACCTACCGAACATGGATTACATTATGTGCTATAACGTGAATTAAGGATATGGAAAATATGCGGAGGAGATGCTCTTTTTCAAACCCTTTTGAATGAGATATCAATGACGTCAGTGACACTCATACAGGGTGATCGGTATTAGATGCACCAAACTGCTGGAGCGAGTAGGTTGGGTTAAGACAAGAAAAAAATCGTATGGAAGGGGGGGTATATTTCCCACTGTTGAGGTAGGAGGGCCAATTTTCTAAAAAAATGACTTAAAACAGAAAAAAAATATTTAAAAACAACAGTACAATTTAAAATGCCATGCTAATCCTTTTTGGAAAGCCAGAAATCTCTTCTTTCCTCCTGTTATTTTCAATTTTATCAAAAACTAAAAGATATTTTAGCATCCGGTTTTCTTTTTTTGACTTAAAGCTAATTAGAGCATTGAATTTTGAAAACCAAAATTATACTTAATTACATAAAATTTTGAAAAAAATTAGTTTGAAACATTTTTTTTCATGTTTTTTTTTTTTTAAATTCCGAGTTTGAAAATTAATTTTTCAAAAACTATTCACTAACACAACTTAATTTAAAATAAAAATCATAGAAAAGATTTCTGGCATTGAATAAATACAAATAGAAGTGACACCGAATAACTCAAAGCTCTATATGCTCGTCCTGTGGCGTTTTGTAGAAACAAATTGATGATGTAAAATTTTTCTGTACACAAACCGATTCAAAAGGGATTTTTAATTATTAAATTGTTCCTTTTTGTATCGGTATCCATAACGACGATTTTTAATATTCTGTTCAATTTTGAAATTAGTTTACAAAGGCATGTGAAGAATGTTTGTATGTATGTATTGTCATTTAGAGGCATTGGTTGTTTTTTTATTGGTTGTTTATATGACGATGATTTTTACATGCTACGCTGAAGATTATATTTCTCATATTGAAATACAGAACAAAATTATATGAGGATGAGAATATTTTGATTATTTTATTTGCTATTCAGACTTGAATTATTTTCTTGATTCGGATTTCTTAGTAAAACAAGAATTAGTTTTTCCTATTTTTTGTACATTTCATAGAAAGATATTTTTTATTTTCAAATTTAAAATCTTAATTTATAAAGGTAAAATCTAAAATCAACTCTGTCTGTACCTACATACATATCTATAAACCCTAGAAAGGTTCTAAGTCCCGGGTTCTTAAAAAAAAAAAAAAAAAAAACAGACACAGGCTATGTAAATACGGGACAGTCCCGGGAAACCCGGGATGAATAGTCACTTAGTGTATCACTTTATTTAGTAAAATACTAGACTGAAAATTGAAGCATAAAATTCTTTGGCGGCCTCGCTTTTTTCGTACTTTTATCAATTTTATTATGTGAAATAGCTATTGAGCTACTATAAGTGCCATGCATTAGTATGCACTTAACTATTCAGATGGTCTTTTAAAAATCGCAATTTCAATAGGGTAAACAAGGATAAACAAAGATAAATATCAGAATCTATTTTCTAAACGAAAAATGATAGGGAGGTGGTTGTTTTTGTAATTAATTTTAAATATACAAAATTCATGGATATATACAACAACTGTGAAAAATCTAAAACTCGAGATATGGTTGTTTGAAAGCAAATTATGTTTTCTGGAAATAAATTTTATATTTTTAAAAAGCAAATTTTCGAGCTAACCTCAATTTTTGGCTAAATGAATTTTTGAATAATCTAAATTGTTTCCATAAATTTTTGGCGGTTTTTGATTTTCTTCAATTATCCGCGCATAGGTGTTTTCATTAAAAACAGTATCAGTGCAAGGACATATTAATACCGAGTACGATGGTACTATACTGTTTCCAAAAATGTTGTCCAGAACTCAAAATTGCTGAAATTTTAAATGTCGATACTTTGAAATTTTTTAAATTTTTTAGAGAAAAACTTTGGAAGTCTCAAAGAGGTGACAACAAATTTTGGAAGGTAAAGATAACCAAAATTTAATTATGTAAGTTAATAGGTACAAGTGCTTTGATATCGAATACAACCATTTTCGAAGATTTTTTCTCAGCTTGCTATGGTACCTCCCATTATAAACTATTGTTTTTTATTTTCGTTTTTTTTTCGAAAGCAATTAGTAGCTGATTTTGATAATTTTTTTTTTATGAAAAAATAATAGTATTGTACCTATACAAAAATTTTTTTGGATTTTTAAATAATCTAAATATTTCGAAAACGAATCGGTTGATTTTTACGAAACTTAGCACCGAGCGGTTTTTAAACATGATCTAAAATATTTTTAACAAACATTTTTTAGGTAGTTAAAATTAACGTTGCCTTCCATATAAATGTTAAAAACCCGTTACAGAAAATCATTAACACTGCATCACATACAACCATTTGTTTTATTTTGGACTCTCTCATTTTTGTATAACCGATTAAAATTACAAAGAAAACAAATTTTGAAATTTTAAAAAAATGTATACATTTATTTTTAATGACGATTTTTTACCGAAATTTAATTTTTAATTCAACATTAATAAATAATAAAAAATGGTGTACCAATTTTGTTTGAATGTACAATATTTTATTTACTAGATGATTCACCTAAGGTGTGACATAGAGCTAGAGCGTGTAGGTTGAGTCTAAGAAAAGAAAAAAAATCATGATAAAAAAACATCCCAAGGATTTCAAACTTTGTCTTGACCAAAAAAAAACGAAAAATGTCAGATACGTTTTTTCAGTTAACACGGCAATATTTATTAATGATAAAAATAAATGAATTTGATAACACAACAGCTCATGAAGAACTAGGACCTAGTGACTTACAACTCTCAACCATTCCTGTGTGCGTGGCTGCAGAAATGGAGGGGACCTACAGTTTATTGCCGAATCCGAACGGCTAATGTAAGCGGCACTTGTCTATGACAGGAGATACTCTTGGAGGTTTTGTCAATTCCTCGCAAGAGGCAGTAGCCGTTGTTTTTATTTTTTAAAAAAAATTTAGGTGGCGAGGCTGGGGATCAAACCTAGACCTCCGGCATGACAGTCCATTGCACTTACCACCATGCCACGGCGGCGTCATAATGGAAGTTATTTTCGGTTCCCTCCATTCCTGCAGATAAGCACCGAGGAAGTGTTGGAAGGTGTTTCATTATGCTTTGGTTCTCCCGTATGCAGTTTTTTATTTCGTCCTCAGCCTTCGAAATGTTTCAAAATTATGTGCACCTATAGGTATACAACACCCCTATCCTACCCACTATCCTTGACCTAAAACTAATTTTGTTACCTACCAAAATGTAAGTACACACATTGAAATATTTCCTGCTACTTTCACTTTAAATATCAGATGAGTAGAGCTGAGTAGAGTTAGGTGTAAGGTATACCTAAACAATGCAGATAGTAATGAATAGAGCAACCAAAAATATGCCATGCCATACTTTTTCGAAGAAATATGCGCTTGAAAAACAGTATTTTTCATAACACGTATTTCTAACAGCCTTTTTTTAAAAGTGTTGCTAGCAAAAATACTCTTATCTAGCATATTTTTGATTGCCCTAGTAAATATCAATATAGTGTTTTGATATTAAGTTAGGAATTCAAATGCGTACACACATAAATAATTCTATACAAATTCTAAATTTCAGACTAAACATAACTACTTTCGTTTCCATAGAAATATACAAAAATAATGAAAACAAAACAAATTAAACATTCGTTTCCATAGTAATTAGAAAAAATGTCCATTCGAATTCATAACCCTTTTATGATTAAGGAAGTTTTTTTTTATTGAATACATCAACCTACCATGCGATAGCAGCCCTATATGCAAACCTTAGTGGCCGATTTTCCCGGTGTCTACTTCTATTTGTATTTATTCAATGTTTCTGGCTTTCCAAAAAGGTATAGCATGGCATTTTAGATTGTACCGTTGTTTTTAAATATTTTTTTTTTTCTGTTTTAAGTCAATTTTTTAGAAAATTGCCCCTGCTGCCTAAACGGGAGGAAATAGATCCCCCCCTCCTATACGATTTTTTTCTTGTCTTAACCCAACCTACTCGCTGCAGCAGTTTGGTGCATCTTATACCGATCACACTGTATATCCGAAGAAATTGACCTCAAATTAATTTGAGTACTCCTAATTTAGCTGCAATTTACCCCAAACGCGATGACTCATCAGTTCATCACCTGAAACTATGAGGCGATAGCTATAAAACAAGTGCTCTATAATCTTTGCGCAATCTTTGTCTATCAATTGGTATATGTAGGGTGTCTGTAGTGCAAACAGTCACTTAGCAGCAGGGCGCCAGTTCTCCCAACTACAAAAATTTGTTTTTAACAAGACAGTTGTGAAAAAGAACTGAGTTTCAACGATGGTTAAAGGTTCAAGAATGTGATAGTAGTAGCCAATTACATGTTTAAACCATGGTTAAAACTCAGTTATGACAAAATGTCATTAATTTTTGGCATATTATGCCAATTTTTTTTTCATAATCCGAGTTTATGACAGTTAATTGGTAAAAAATTAAGGAATTGTATACATTAATCCGGTAGTAATCGGTGAGTAAAAATTGCTGAACAACAGATTTAATATTGAACAATGTTTGTACATCTGGCCCTTAGCGTATTATTATAAATTTTATTATAAAAACCTTTTTACAAGTTCAAGTACTATTAAAATAACCTATAAGAATCTTTGTGGTCGTTAAATTAAGTGGATGTTGTTTCATTCAAAACTTTCTATATTAATGTGTTGGTGCGAAAGCTTTGCGATGCATACAAAAACTTTCTTCAAATTGAATTTTAGGGTTTTAGCTTTACTGACGCATACATTTAATGCTGTTGCATATTGTTTTCAAAATTTTTATATTTATTGGTCTTGGTTTTGCTTATTTTGGAAAACTAAACATATGTATCGTTTTTTTGCTTAACTTACTTTTAAAAGTTTGCAGCACTTACCCAAGTTATAAATCTACCTTTTTTCATTTCACAAAGAAACTAAAATATACCATGATGTCCTTTTTGTAACATATAGTTACACTTATGATTCTAAAGAATATTGAACAAGAAGAAAACCTTTGATTCAGAAGTAGGATATAAGGAGGACAACGAGTGTGGAATGTGATGTCATATGTATCGAATTATTCAATAACAATATGAAATTTGAGAACACTTACTTGTTGCATGATTACTCTTAATTTACATATAACAAAGGTTTTCTTGAATCTATATAGTAGACAAGAAAAGAGCAAGTCAATACAGAACCCATCAATTCTCGATGAATGAAACCTTATTTAAAGATTGATCCAATGATTTAATTTAAGATGAAATATGTATATTTGTTTCAGTCAAGCCAACGATGAATACAAAAGCTTCAACGAATATAATACCATTTTCATTTCTCAGAACATATTTAATTGTACCGTTACGTTATGCCAGGTTTTCAGGGATGGAATGTAGGTAAGTTATTTATTGCAGTGTAATGTATAAATCATAATTATTTTAAAGAAATAGAAATTTGTAGGAGTTCTTAAGTCGTGATCATGTAAAAGCGATTGTTATTAGAACTAATGAATTACTTGTTTGGTTGAATAATTAATCTAGATACATTAAAGCGCTTATCTAAGAAACTAAACTCACCTCCAGGAATTTTAACAAATTTTCGACAAATAACTCTGATTTACAGAAACCGGCTTAAGAGAAAAACCGCGAATATATGAAAAAATTATATTTTTTTTTAGCGAAAAACTCGTTTAAATAAAAAAAAAATGCACGACTGGGTCACAACATGCTCTTGTAGTAAAAGTTTCTTCGAATTTTAAATATTGATGTAATATAAAACATATAATTAATAATTATATTTGTATTTATCCATTTAATAAATTGAATATGGAAAAAAAGCATGAATCACGTTCTTTAAATTGATAAAACAAGTACCTATTTAAAATATTTTAATCTCAAAATGAAGAACGCCATCTAAATTTTTGAAAAAAATATAAATTTATTCAGATACAAATTTGAAAATCGTTGGAGCGGTTTTCTTAAAAAATAATTTTTTATACACTCACAGGCATATTTAACCGCCCACCTCGTATTTCTGTAAATTTAAAGAAACCGTCAAGTTTAGACCACATTGGGTGCAAGTAATGTTGAAAGCAAAGTTTGAAAAATAAAAAATTAAACAAAATTCTGAGAAAAAACCACGTTTATTAAAGAATTAACACAAAAAACAAACAAAAACACAAAATACTGAAAAAGACGTTATCTTTTGTTGTTAAAAAAGTGGTAAAATTATTGAAAAACTTAATTTTTAATAATGGGTGTTTGCGACGCAGACTCTAATTACTTCGTGGAGCCGGTTTGACAATCCGTCAATGATGTCCTGAACATCCGACTGAAGGATGTTGCGCCACACTTCTACTGCATCTGTCTTAAGCTCTCCTGGAGTGGTAGGGACATGTGTTCTCACTCGGACACGTCTTTTAAGGTTGTCCTAAAGATGGTCGATAGGTTTGAGATCTGGACCGCAAGAGGGACATGGCGAAACTGGAATCCCGACCTCATTTAGGTCGTTAGTTACAGAACTTGTGGTATGGCAGAGGGCGTTGTCATGCATTAACCGAAAGTGTTCACCAAAAATTGGCGCGAAAGGCATCACATGGTCTTGCAAAACGTTTTCCACATATATCTGAGCGTTTACACTGCCTCTATCGAACACAACAAGGTCCGTGCGAGCTTCATAACTGATGCCTCCCCAAACCATTATAGACTCTCCTTGGTAACCCACTGTTTCGGTTATCGTGCATGGAGCAAACCTTTCGTTTTTTCGCCTGTAGACACGCTGACGTCCATCTGGACCTCGTAGACCTATTCTGCTTTCGTCTGAGGTTAAGACGTCCCTTCCTTCCTGCGCTAAACAAAAAACAAATCAGCAGATAAATTATAGTAAACTTAAAGAGTTAGGGTGACGAAAAATGCAGGTGGGCGGATAATTGTGCCTGTGAGTGTACCTATATAAAATTTTTTGAAATTTTTTTGAAAAAAAATTTGGTATGCCATTTTTAAGAATATAATAATATACAACTTAAACCATAATTTCAAAAAAAAAATTCATCAAACCCGTTTTCAAAAAAATAATTTTTCAAAAAAAAAAATTTACTTTTTTTTAAAATTCCAAACAACATTTTTTTGAAAATATTTGTATGCAGTATTATTTTAACTTGATAGGACTTTCAGAGTAAAAATTTTTGATTAAAATCAGTTGAGCCGTTAACGAGAAAATGGAAAATCAAAATAACGGTTCTATGGCAGGTACCGTTAAAAATGGGTTTTGGTAATTTTTTTTCACCAAAATTTAGACCATACAACTGCTACTTCACACAAAAAATTTAAAAAAATCGTTAGATCCGTTTTTGAGATAAATAACTTTTTTTTAAATGGTCCTTTGTCAAGTACCGTTATTTTTTGACCTAAAAAAAATCGATTTTTGGAAAAAGGTGTGCTTAAAGCTTAGCACATTTATGTATGAAATTGAATTTTCTACAATAAATGTTGAGGCACCTTTTACCGTAAAATTGAAAACAAAAAAGGTTAAAATTAAAAATATGTAGATGAAAGTTTTGAGGAAATTATCACTAAAGGGATATAAAATGCCAGGTTAATGTCACATTTAAATGGACATTATGTATGTTCTAATATTCTTTAGCTTTGTATACAAATACGCTATTCGCTAAAGGTGTTTAGTACCTATAACTATATAATAACTAACATAATTTTCACAACACGTATCAAGTCCAGGGTAACACAAAGGCGAACAATTACAAAAAGTTGCGAGTAAAAGCAGGAACGTAGCGGATACGACCTACCCTATCACCCGGTATCAGCTTGACGTTGAGTTTCGGGACACCCTGTAAATGATAATGTAATACTGCCTTAACAGTTCAAAAAAAAATATATATTATTCTTTCCAATCAAAAAATTATTTAAATTTCACTTAATTTAATCAATTTACTTTCAAAGTTGGTTTTCTTGAAAAAAAAAACAACAAACATAAATAATTCTTATTCAACCCCAAAACCAATGTAAAAAGGATAAATCCGTTTAACGCAGCTAACATAATATTATCTTCATTATTATGATGGCAAATGGCAGTAATCTGAGAGGAAAATGCTCGCAATAACTCAAAAAAAAAAAAACTCAATTTAAAATTTATCAAAGAGATAATTTACTCCTTGCGTTTCTTTTTTAAAATGAAAATGGAAAGTGTCTACATCAAACAAGTTATATTTATTTATGTATATTATATTGTATATGCACCACCATGGTGATATGATTAAAAGTAAATTTGAGTTAGAGAGTAACTGATAACATTAAGGACTTTATCAAATAGAATATTCATACATTTTATAAAGATAATGTTCTTAAAGATACATCTATAGCTAAGTTATTTAAATGCAAGTAATGGAACCGTGAAAAAAAAACCAAATCAAGCTTCGATTTTTAAAAAGCTGTGTAATGTGTGAAAAATTAGGGCAGTTATAGTCTAAAATCCCACCATAGAACGAGCTATACAGTCTTCGAGGTACCAGATAATAAGTATACAGTTTTGTAGGTAGTGTCTAAACAAACATTTTGTGGAAGGGTTGCCTAACGTAAAGTGGTCAAGAGGTTGCCACGCTTTAAAGGTCCTTTTTCGAGATTTTACAATTATCTGACCCAGCGCAGATGGTTTGTCGCGGGATCTTAGACTTTTACGGACTATACCGCATACATTTATTTGAAAAATAAAAAAAATCATAATACAAAATTTTCGATCCAAAATATCGGAAATGATTTGCGATTGCCTCAGGAAGGAGACGAAAAAATCAAATAGAAACTACGCCCGAATAAGGGATTCCCTTAAAACCTCCTCCAAGCATAAAGCTTGAAAATTAAATATTATTTGAATACAATTGCTGGAGCCGCTTTCCATAAAAAAAAATAAAATAAAAATATAAAACAAAAATATAAATCAGTTTTGGGATCCCCGGGGCTAAGGCCCTGTAGTGTGCTTATCTAGATAAAAGCACACTTGACTTCGTTTTACCCTTGGCTACACCTTTTTGATAAACTTGTAATGTAAAACAATATCTACACACAAAAACTCCAACCTAACTCTAGGAGAGGAGCTGTTTCCGAGAAACCATAAGAAAAGTGAGCAACGGCAGTAAGCAGATTTCACTAGAACAATTTGCAAACGTAATTCTCGTTCATAAGAATAGATCCTGACAATTTCATCCAAATTATTGGACCTGTTTCTGAGAAACCACGTAATCAGAAAATTCTGCTTTGCGATGGGAGGATTTTAATAAAACCAATTCTTTAAATTTTTTCTCGTTCATAAAATTCTGGAAATTTCATGCAAACAAAATGTTACTCAAACTCAAACAGTGGCTCTCTTTTTACTAATGATGCGCCGCAGAATTTAGCAAACCGTTTGTCGTTGAAACCTACCCTAACAAAGTGATGCTATTATGAGCAACCCACAGCCAGTTATTAAAGATCTTCTCCATTTCAGTTTTTAGAACTATTGGAAATGGAAATATTTTCCATCATAAATAATTATTGGCTTCACAAAATGACCATAAAAGATGGTTGCGCTGAGCACTGAGGTGTACGCAAAAATGAATGTAAAGTATTTATTGTGATTCTAGCTTATTTTTCCTTTTTGCACTTCTTCCAGTTCAACTGAAGAATTGGAAGAATGAATCAACAAATGATTAATGGCTATGAAATCGGAGGCTGGAATATCGAAGTAATAACGAAATGCGTGCTGTGGCGAAGCAACCCTTTGGCTGTTAGAAAATTAGGCTTTTTTCGAATGAAAGAAAAGCAATTGTCATTGCTCTTGGTTTACCAAAACACTAATAGCCCATCATTAAATCCCCTACAATAGAAATCTCACCCTGCTCAAACATCTAGATACCTATTGAAGAAAAATTTGAAACAAACGCTGAATGTATTTATTTAAAGCAAATCGGTTGAGGCTTGTTAAACCATATACTATACAATACCTATATGTACGACTTAACCACATCATCTACAATATTGCCCTCAAAACCAAAACCATTTTGTCAATACCATTTTGACATATTATTTCAAGTTTTATCCACAAGTACCATATCTTCATTGTTAGCAGTTTATGTTGCGTATGATGGCATTGTATATTAACTCAAAAGCAATATCTTTGGTATTAAACCTTCTTTTCAAACGAACACTCATGAAGATAACATACAAACTTAAAGCCTCTGAGAGGATAATGCTATAGGATTAGAAGGTCTTTATAACCACAATAACCTTAGGTCGTTTGGCATTTACAGTACAAAGTGAGAGCACAACCAGTACAACCACTATTATTATTGCTAATCACACATCAGAGTTCCATGTTATATTGACTGTGTTAAGTCTAACCACTTGTTTCCCTAAATATCCATTGAAAGGGATTTCATATTACTTAGGGGAGAGGGGGGCACCTTTGAACACTTTTTGGATTGGAGTCTCCATAAACCCACTGTGATGGAATTTTGGGCCTGTTATTTATAGACACTTCGAGAAGCATATATTTGAAGTTTAATTTAAACCCATTTTTGATCAAATTTAATAAAGATTGATATTTTATTTTTAATAAAATACAAAATAGGTCCTTATGTTCAAAGGTACCCCACATGTGGGGCAGGTTTGAACGGAAGTATTTATAATTATTTTCAGCAGTTAGTAATGTGAGTATAAGATCATATCTATTGAAGGAAACTATAAACTGCATAAATAAATTAATTATGCAGAAGCTGAATAAACAAAATACTTTAATAGGATATAAAATCTTTTTAAAGGTGTATATCACTAGTTAAAAAGTAGAATTTGGGAAATAAATGGATTTAAACAAAATTTTTGAAGAAAAAAGTCTCTTTGAAGCTTTAATTGTAATTAATTTAACATTCCATCTGTCTAACGAAGAAGAAATTAAATTTTTTTTTTTTTTCAAAAAATAGCTTTAAACCTGTTCAAAGGTGCCCCGACCGTTTCGTTCAAAACTGCCACAACGTATTCAACAACATAAAACTCGGCCATAGTTATTATACCTAAAATATTTATCAAGAACTTTACCTTTTTTTTAATCACAAAGAAGGTGTGAGTTTAATAATAATTTTTCAAAAACGAAAAACCTTACCAAAGAAATTGTAAACTCTTATAAAGAAAATATTACAAAAATACAATTTACGCATAAAAACTGCATATCTAGCTACTGTTGACATGTAAAGATATTGGTTTTGCCATGTTTTAAATTACACTTTGAAATATTTATTTGTTAAAATTTTATTAGCAATGTTTAAAGGTACCCCCCTCTCCCCTACATATATAAAAATGGTTGAATAAGTATTTGATATGGTTTAATTCCTTATGTTATTGTTATAAGAACATATGCGAATCTCTTGTGGGGTATGCCAAAATGTCCATTGAAGGAGAACAAAGATCCAATACGCGTTGGCTGAGGTTTAAAAAAAGACAAAATATTAATATGTGTTTTTGGGGGATTCCAAAGGCTTATACAGAACTTTTTACTTTTCAATGCCTACAATTTATTGAATTCGCTGAAAAAGGAAAGAACATACATTGGCTGGCTGACTTGGCTAACATATATTACATTTTAGCTTTACACGTGAAGGTTAAAAAATTCAACAATAAACACGTCATTGTTTTTATTGGTTTCGCAATAATAAATTAAAGTGGATTTCCTTAGATCTACAAAATTGCTTGGATTCTCGGAATTCAAAATGAATTCATAGAGATGAATAGATACAATTTTGTATTCGATACTAAAAACGAGTATATGCATAACATAATGGTGGTTTCGTATAAGATGCTTAAGCGTGTAAGCAGTGTCGTATAGCAACGTAGGCGCATTTTTCTAATGTATGAAATCGATACTAGAAAAAGGGGTGGGCAAATTAAAAGACAATCGAAAACAGAAATAATAAAGAAAACTATTTTTATAGTTCAACGAAGGTTCAAGTAATAACTTATGTTATAATAGCCGTGTTCCTTTGGGGGTGGCGAACTACTCATGAGTACTTTGCTGGAAATTTTCAATGGAACGCACAAATTTCACTTCCCTAGTCGCAATCTACTACAATTTTAAGTGATTGATAATTATTTATAATCTGTGGAATCCGTACCTTAAAAAAGGTTGCGTGATTGTACACACACTTTCTAAATTTATATGATTTTTCGACGTATGTATATAAAAGCTCTAAAAAATGAGAAAGTGAGTGTAAAATTATATATGGAAAGTCGTCTTGTAGAGACTCTCACCCACTCTCACCTCTTTATTAATTGCTTTATTTTTGTTATTGGTGAATAGTGAACGTAAAAATGGTAAACAAATTGAAATGAAATGTCATGCACATGAAAAATCTCTTAACCTAGCTAGATGCCCTCTGGGGGATTTTAGGTGCTTAACTACTCTGCTCATCTACTCGTGCATTAGAGCATAGAGTACTTATATTATCTAGAGAACCGACTTAGGGCTAGTTGTACAGTCGTGGTTCAGCAGTGGTTCAAGATTTGAACTCAGTTCAACTGCTATGAAGTGTTGTACAATCGAGGTTTAAGACTTAACTCACCGCTGAACCACGAAAAATTTAACTCGCCGATTTCGGCGGCAGTCACGATAAACAGATACAAGGTATGCTTATTTTATACACCCGAGCCGCCATCTTGGAATTTTTGTGTCGTCACAATCTTATTTTTAGTATTATTTTCTTTTTCGATTGAGGATTATCATTAGAATTCGGCATTTAAAAGAATGATTTGAGCAAACCTTGTGAAATAACTCATGATGTTTGTGCGATAAATTCACAAATCGAGCAATCGACTGACATTTGATATTGACGTAAGCTATATTATATACTCAATTTTTCTAGTATATAGACTTTAACTCGAGTTCAGTTAACACTCACCTGAACCACAACTGTACAACGCACTCGAAGTTGAACCTGGTTCACGATTTAACTCGAGTTTAGTTGATCTGCGGTTCAGCGTAAATTTGTACAACTGGCCCTTAAGGTGGTTGTTCTCTTCCACCCTACAAGCTGTGCTGACATGATTTGCCCATTAGATTTTGTATGAGCTAGTTGTCCCGTGCATTTTAAATGGAACCCCAAACACAATATGTATACAGTTTGCCCTATATTTTGAGCATGTATTAGTGGTCCCGTGCATTTGAAGTGTACATCAAGAGAGTTTTCTCTTACTCAAATCAAATAAAATTTGCGGGTGTTTCAGGCAAGAGGGGTACGAGTCGGTTCTCTAGATAATATAGGTACTCTATGCATTAGAGCTTGAGTAGATGAGAGTACTAGATTATAGTTTTCATCTACTCATGAGTAGTTCGCTACTCCCAAAGCAACACGGCTAATAGCCATGCAGCCTGAACCATCTTTGAACATCTGTTAATGTGCCGAAATCGGTGAATTAAAATCCTTGAGCAACGTATCAATATTTGAACCATGATTGTACAACTGGCATCTATACAAACGAAGTTTAATTAACTTGTGAAAGCATTTGTGGACTTATAATCCAATTATTGGCTCACTTAAGTGGGAATTTTGGCCCAATAGTTTGTTTTAAAAGTCCACATTTGATTTGTGGCCTTGTATCCTGTAGTGTAGCGTGTAGCCCACCCAAGTGAGTCAGAAGTTCATTGTGTTCTACTCTCCGCGTCAAGCAGATATTGTCTTTGAGTGGGTAAAACTAATCTATTTTAATAATGACAATGGACCACACAAGTTTGTGCCGAAGAACGAAAGTATACTTTTTCGATGTTTTTTGGTGTGCTGAACTTGACGTTTTTGAGATATTCCCGTTTGAAAATCAAAAACAAAATAGTTTTTTCGTTGTTTTTGAGGTTGTTTTATAACAAGAGGTAATTTGTTTTAACATAATTTGTATTAACTTGGGTTCTGAAATTTCTAATTTTCTTTTAAATTATTTTTATGCGCTTGTGAATGGCAAAATTTTCATAAATAGATACATAAATGTAAAATTTAGAAAAATTTCTTTACCCCCCGAAGCAAAACAGAGTGGTTATACGGCACTGCGTGTAGGTTGGGTTCAGATAAGAAAAAAACAAATCGAAAATTCGAGGTGGCTATTTTCCCCGTTCCTCAAATAATTAACTCGAAATAAAAATAAAAAGAAATATTTAAAAAAGGCAACACTTAAGTTTAAAAATTTAAATGTTGCCTTTTTTAATTTTTTTTTCTAATTGATAGTATTTTCTTCAAAATTAAAGAAAAAGGAAATAACTGATTTTTTTTGTTCAAGATTTTGCCTAGTTTTGCTTTTAATATTCAATATTTGACTGCAGTTCATTGTTAAAGTTAATCTATTTCATCTTAGTCGATTTGTTTTATTTTCAATTTCCTCTATAATTTATTTAAGCTAATAAAACATCAGATTTTTTATATTATTGAAATAAAATTGATAAGAGCATTACCAATTACTAATTATGGTATTTAGTGTAGACTAAAATTATCCGGGAGTTGATATCATTGATTGTTCTTGAGATATTCTACCGATTATAACAATATAGCTTTGTGTATTAAATAAAATTAACCCGAAGATAATATCTTTGTGTGTTCTCAAGATATTTGATATTTTTTAACAATTTTTAATGGTTTTTTTTATTAAAAAATTTTTCACTGCGTTATTATGCATAGAATGAAATCAGACCTAAGCTGATAGCATTATTTGTTCTAGAGATATTCGAGAAACAAGCCATTTTACAACTTTTTTTTTTAAATTATTGTAATAAAAAAAACCGCTAATTGAATTTTTTTAGAAATCCTTTTTGCACGTTATGAACTTATTAGCGATAGTTGATATCTCTATGCGTTCTCGAGATATCGTCTGCGAAAAAAAGCTTCCAAACCTACGGACGTATACGAACATGGTACACAGACATCTCTCTAAAAACAATGTAATCCGACTCCAGAGACCTCGGAACGTCGAGAAATGTCAAAATTTTCAAATTTTTAAAAATCTTGTAATGACTTTTTCAACATCAATAGGGATTTAGCTGTTTATGTGTATCAGAGCAAGACCCCATAGGCGGTTTTCAGTCACTGTTGACATTAAATACGTTTGAAGGCTTTGCAACAAAGAGAAAGACCTCTTCGCAGATGAATTTGTCACCGCAAGCGTAGTAAGGATGAGCATAAAACTATGTATTGTACTAAATGCGTTTTTATTGCATTTATTTAATACATCCAAAGCAATTATGTGAAGCTCATGTCGCTGCCTTTTTTCTTTTAACCACCAACTGATATTTTAGCAAAAAAAAAGCAGGGTCTTTATTTATGTCTAAGAGGAGTCCGAAGCAATCGAGTAGTGACTTAACAATCGGATCATACTAATCAAGACGATATTATGATATTTTCTGGAATGAAAAGTGTTAGTAAAAATCTTTCCCGCAGAGCTGTGACTACATAAAGTCCAGTAGGTGTTCATAATATGATACCCTGGTTGGAAGGATAAATTTAACATCGAGGGATTCGAGGAATTTTCAGTTCAACATCCAGTTGATCATCTAAATTTTTTGCACGCTGCCAGACGATGTTTAAACTAACATCCATATTCTCCTGGTGACTAGCAGGAACAGAAATTGTGTTCTTTACCTGCATAGTGCTGCCATCAAGATCAAGGGCTGTTGTTTGTAGCAATTCGCTTAGCTACTTGAGTTAGAGATAATATATCACTTTATATTTTTGTATGAGTTTTGAAGAAAGCAAGGTTTTATAACTGCCACATCGCATTGTCTCAAATAGCGGGTAGACTTTGGAACTTCGCGAAATGGAGTTATTAAGTTTGTGGTTGTATCACGGTGTCCTTACAGCGTTTTGGCTTCCTTCTGGGATCTCCGTGACAGCACCTCGAATCTCGGAAATCATAACAGCACATCTATCTGTTCCTATAAATATAAACTCCCACACACAGTTCGAGTGGAAGTTTCAGCCTTTTCTGTAGCTGGGATTATAATTTGGCCAATGGCCTTGCCAGTTAAAAACAACTCATTAGATGTCGAGGTTCTATCCAACTTCTCTTCGGCAAAAAGTGTTTTTCTGGTTTCTCTCCAATATTTTTCATCGGACTAATATTCTTCGCCAGTTTTAGCATAAGCTAGTTCCTCGAAAAAATCCACAAAAGTGATAAAATCCTCACGAATATTACCATCTTGAACGTATCGTAAGGCAAGGCTCAGCTGGGAGAGGTGAGATTAATCGGTTGTCTCACTAAAAAGTATTGAATGATACCGTGATGACCGCACGTTATTCAAGCATGAAATTAGTTTTTATGAATATACATAAATAGGTACATAATAGAGGAAAACGTAGTTTGATGCGTTAGGCAGCTGAAAAAAAAAGCAAAAAAAGCAACTACCAAAAATAAATTTTATTAACATGGAATGATAAAGGAAAGCATGATTCACGACTGTTCCCCCGATTACAGAATCCGATGAGTGAGAAGAAAGTTAGACTTGACTTTTTAATATTACCAAAATGGAAAAATAGAGCCTGGTTCTCGCCACAGCTCATTCATCTGATTTTGTAAATAGGGTGGATATCTTCACTAAGCACAGTATTTCCGATTCAGTTTTCGTGATTTTAAGCTCAGTTTTTTTTTAATCTGATAAAAGATTTTTTTCTGTGCGTATGATAAGACTGCACTTGATTAAATATTTCAGCTTAATTTGCTTCCACCTTCCCACTGAAAACGTTATTTTGAGGACTTTTAATATGAGAGAGAGGGCAAAAGTCTGCGTCAGTACCAATATTAAATTTTAAAGGAATTGATTTTTATGTGTTACCGGCAATAAATTAATACTGTTGTGGAATTATTCAGGCAACATTAAAGAACATGGATTTATTTGACACTTGACAGTTTCAAGTTTAAAATAAATTGAAATTTATTTTATGTCAATTAATTTGAATATAGTATTTTAAAGTAAATTTTTAAAAGTGACCTCGTGTTCCTGAGTTAAATTCTTTTTCTTTTTTTTTTAAAGATTTGTTTTTACGTTGTCAGGACAGCTGTCACATCTATATCTACAATATGGATAAACCATTTTTTTTGTTTGTTTTGTTTTTGTATGTCAGAAAGAAAATTCAAAATCCTGTTTTGCATAAAATCAATTTGGGTTCAACCCTTAGCTGCCTATATCTTTATATACATACATACATACATACATATCTACTTACACATAAATTGATGCTAAGGTATTTTAGGCAAAAATCTATTTGAACCCGATTTTCCTTTCCACTTATTATAATAGCAAGTCTTGCATCAAAAATACAAACAATTGAAAAGCCTTTACATTTTATCATCTTTCTCACTTTGGAATTCAAATTGATAATACAGCATATACATACATAGGAATCCCTTGCTACAACCAACGTGTAATGGATTTATTTTATTGAATGACAAACTGACATTTTGATTTGGCTTATTTTTTATTCGACAGGGTGGTAAGGAAAAAACTAGAACTATTTTTTTTTCTTTTTTATTTTATATAAATAACATTTTTGTGGTTTATATCCTTCATTGTGGCTACAAAATGTTAAAGAAAAGACAGATAAATAAGGTATTTTTTATAATGAAAGTTTTTGGTTTTAATTTTCTTTTCTTATTAGGTACCTACTGAAAAATAAAACCTGAAGATGAGAATAATTTTCTTTTGAAAATTTTGATGGAAAACTCTAGATAGATGACATTTTTGTGTTTCACTTTTCCATCATTTTCCCCTTTTTTGGAAAAAAGTCTTGAATGGAGTTAAGTCCTTATTGCACTGGAATCACCTTCTTACGCTTCATGTAAAGACGATAATTGCGCTTAATGTAATTGATATGCAGAATGTTTATGGTATCGTTAAAAAGCTGAAACCATAAACTTTAAGCTGAAACCATAAACTTTAAGCCAAAGCCAAGGTTAAAAACATAAACATCACTACGTGATTTCAAGAGGTAGACGTCATAGTTAAAGCATGTCAGGAAGGATAAAGTGAAATTAAACTAAGCGTAATTTATTGTATCAGTATCTTGAATTGCTCCGCCTTTGTTTTAATTATAGTTTTAAATGATTTTTTATTAACCTGATGAGTTCCCTGAATGTGTCTTGTTGTTGTCTTTCCCATGCGTCTACCGCTTTCAGTTCATTCATTGTTTCAGGAGCTGGATTTCTGGCTCTAACCCTTCGCTTAAGCTCCCATATGGTCAAGTTTGGGCTTAGCGCCAGCCAGTCCAACTTCCAACTTCTCTAAGGAATTCTACTGTTCCCCGCGCAGTCTTGCATTGAGAGTTATCATGCATTAGTACGAAATCTTTATGGCAATACATTCAGCATCAGCATAAATAACGACGTGATGCAGCAGAATATCGGAGATGTACTGACTGATCCGCTGTTAAACCTCCCCCTCGACCACCATCAGTCACAAAGACCAGTTCATACAAGAACCTCTTCCGTAAGTGACGGTTTCGACAAAATAATATTGTTCAAATCGCTCGCCATGTCGTTTGTCTATTGCCTCTACGATTAATTTCATGCAGAACACATTCTGCACTCATCCGAGAACATAACTCGCCTCCATTGCTCAAACTTCCCAATCGTAGTTGGTAGTCGATTTCGGTCCCGTGGCAGTTCGTTTCGGGGTAAGGTCTGCTTCTTTAAGTCGTCTCCTAACTGTCGATGCACTAGCAATTCTTTCTCGTACCTGTTTGAGCTGTTGTTGGACATCAAGGCCAGTCAAATGACGATTTTGGATGAAAGTCATTGCAATGAATCCTTCATATCTCTAAGTGTACACCGGTGACGTCCAGCGTACAAGCTTTCCAGTTTCCTTCCGTAAACGTTTTGAAGTCTTTGATACACATCAGGATTGCAGATCCATTTATTTCCAGGATAACAAATCCTAATAAATTGAGACTATGTAACAATATTCACTTTTAAACAACTTACCGATAAACAAAAACTATAAATGGGCGCGTATCAGTGTTTCCTACTCGTGTTTCCTTTTTAAGTACAATTTGTTATTATGGCAGATAAAGCGAAAGCTATCCGATGCATTTTTATATTTTTACCTGCAATGTAAAGTTTTAAGTTCAAGTTCATTGAATCCATTTTTTTTTACCCGCAAGTGTATTAAAAATACCTTTGGTCCAGTTAACGAAGACCTTAAATCATAAGATAAATGCAAAAATCAATGTAGTCTGTGTTATTTTTTAAAGTGGTAGGGGTGACCCTCTGGTCAAACATACTTTAAAAGTCCCCAGCCTGCGCGCTTAAGCCAGTAGAGGGGGTTAAACGTGCCCTTTTTTTATTTTTTTTTACGAATATTTTGAAAACCAATCGTATAAGTGTAAAAGTATACTACAAAATTTAAGTTAATTAAATTTCTTACCAAAAATGATTTATTATTTTTTTTTCGCTGGGTGCAACACTGAGAGAATTGCTGGGTGGAGAAATGTCGAAATCTAAAAAATCTGTCATTAGCTTACAAAACTTGCAATTTAAAGTCGTTGAGATTAAAAAATTTCGATTGCAACAATTTTTTTTAAGCGCCGCGATTTGTCAGCCGCATGTACGTGCACTCACATTTAAAACCATGTTATTAATTTTTTGCGACTAAAAAATTGCGCGACTGACAATCGCAAGTGCATGCATGTTTATTTCTTTCCGCAACTACAATTTTTAAATCACAGAAATTTAAATCGCAAGTGCGGTCACGAAAATTAAATTGCATATTTAGTTCATTTTATTTTGCGATACTGGCGTCGCGTCGCTCGAAAAATGGAACAAACTTTTAGCGTCGCGATATCTCGGTCGCAAGTGCGGTCACTTATATTGAAACTCATTTTTGTTCTATTTCTTGCGACTAAATAGTCACGCGATTGAAATCGCAAGTGCGTGCTTAGCCTTATCATTTTTTGCCAATGACTAGAGTGCAAAAGTTCACACTATATGAGAAGGTGTACCTATGCGTTCAGAAAAAACTATAACACTTTTTGGCGACAACAGAGTTCTTGTTGAATTTAGTAAATTTTAAATTATTCTTGATCAATATTTTAGTTGATTGAAGTTGTTATATTCATTTCATTTATTTCAATTCGTTAATTGCTAACGTGAACAATAATTATACATAATAATACTTATAAACTAAATACTTTATTCTAAGCTATTAAAGAACATAATTTTTTATTTTAATGCATTTAAGGTTATCATTTACAGAATCTATACAAAAGTAAAATTTATTAAATATTGAAATCAATTGATTGACAGGGCTATTTGCACCATAGTTTGATCTACTGAATATATGGCACAATGGTTGATGTAATCTTATACTTGTACGACTAAAACTAAAATTTAACCGACTAAAATTTAACCAACAACACAACTATATTCAAGTATTGGTCTCACAAATGAAACAAAAAGAAGCTTAAGAACATAAGGGTCACGGAAATCGCGACCGAATCTCTTTATGAATCTTATTAGCTTTCTTAACTATGTAGTTTAAATGATCATTAAAAGTTAATTTAGGATCAAGAATAACTCCTAAGTCAGAGAACATGGAGACTTTACTTAAAGGACATGCATCTAATGTATAATTAAAAACGAAAGGATCTTTTTTGCGTGTAAAAGTCATGGTTTTACACTTGTCAACATTTAAAACAAGAAGATTTTTATTGCACCATTCCCTAAATATTAATAAGTCTTCCTGCAAAAGTAAACAGTCAGAGGTAGATGTAATACTTTTGTAAAGCTTAATGTCAGCAGCATAAATAAGGACAGATAAATGTTGTATGATTGAAACCAAGTCATTTACAAATAAAATAAATAAAAGTGGACCTAAATGCCTGCCCTGAGGGATGCCAGAACACTCATTACGAAATACAACACTTATAGTGCCTATAGCCTATTTTTTAAATACGATGAGATCCAATTTAAGAAATTGTTATTAAAACCTTGATTGTTCAGTTTTAACATTAATGTATTATGACACAATTTGTCAAATGCCTTACTAAAATCAGTAAATACACAATCGACTTGTCCACGTTTTTCAAAAACATCTAAACAAAAAGATGTGAAGTTGAATAAATTAGTAGTAGATCTTTTTTTGACGAAGCCATGCTGATTATCACATATAATTGAAGTACAGTGAAAGGAAAGAACATTACATACGATAGACTCAAACAATTTCGGTATCACTGATAGTTTAGCTATAGGTCGGTAGTTTATTATTTCATTTTTAGGACCTTTCTTGTGCACAGGTATAATAAATGCACTTTTCCAAATATTTGGGAAAATTGAGCTTTTTAAAGACTCATTAAAGAGAACACATAGCGGATATGACAAATAGAGGATGATATACCATCAGGGCCTGGACTAAAACACTCATCCAATTTCATGATACTTTGTGTAACGGTATCTTCGTTTATTTTAAAATTAATTGAATTTAAGTGAGCGGAATTTGCCTCAAAAGAAGAAGAGTAAGAAGTTATATCATTGTTTGTGTCTTCGAAAGCTTCTTTGAAGAAGTGTGCAAACATGTTTGCGATAACCTTAGGCTCATGACTAGTTGACGTTGAATTTGATATAGAGTTTGGGTAGCCACTAGTTTTTCTTTTACTATTTACAAATTTCCAGAAACGATCTGGATTAGTTTTAAGATCACATTCTATTTGATTCCAATCAATGGTACATAATAAATTAAAGAGTTCTATAAAATTGCACTTGCTAAAATTAAATTCAAGTTTGTTAATAGCTATATGATATGGAGAAGATAGGTTTAAGTTAAGCGCAATATCTAATGCGGGATTGTGTCGATCTTCGTCTATATTATGGTATATGTATGTACTATGTATTTATAGTTAAGCTACAGAGTGAGTTCCTTTTATGACTTCTAGAGATGTATATATGTATTTTAATACTGGAAAGTTTTTCAGTGCGGGATTAAATTAAAACTCGATTCACTGAAAAAGTTTCCGGGACAAATGCTTTTGATTTTTTATCCCACGAGTTTACTAGGTCGATGAATTATCTACTAAAAAAAATGCTTCTTTAATAAAATGTAAATTAAAGTAGGTATTCATAGAGTTACCTAACTCTGGTTTAACTCACCACTGAAAAACTGGGCCTTATACTACGTTTCTACCAACCACTAAACCAAAATTTAAGTAGATTTACCCAAATCTTCTTCTTAGCCCGAAGATTTATCATTTACATTTATTTCCTAAAGGTTGGCTTACAATTCCGACAAAAAAGAACTATATTTACCACACAGCGTTTTCTATTTTAGCCGTCTTATTAATAAAATCTAGATAAATTAAATAACCCCTAGGCCAAGGAAAACATTTTCCATTCTTTTTCCGATTTTTTTTCGTATGTGAACTGTAAACTAGGCTTAAGTCTTGAAGATTTGAAATAAATCTTGTTAAATCTTCATAGGTCCAATAGTTTTAAAACTCGAACTGACCGTTATTTTCTCGCACTGAATGCATTCATTGGAAAGTCGTTTATTTTGTTTGCTTCTTCGGACATGCATGAAACTTATGAAGCTTTCTGTCTCGCTTAAACTTCATAGGAAAAAATTAAACAACATTTGTACAATAAATTTACACTTTATACTTTTTGTGCTGTGGGAACACCAAATAGATTTATTTTATCTAAACTGAGATACACCTTCGGTAGAAACATAGTAAATATTAAAGTAATTTAAAATTTATGGGCACTTGTATATGTACTGTTTGTTTGTATGTACTAATATTTATTATTTTCATCAAGGAGAGCTTTTCTTCTCCGATTTGTTTCTTTATTTTCCCAAGATTTAAAGATCTTAAAAATTTATTCTAAATTATGGACACCCTGTAAAGGAGGAAAGATATTACATATTTTGTATTAAAGGTCTTTTGTGTACAACCTTAGTCATCAGACTCCCTTTCGTCTGCCGTTTTTAAATTCGTAGTATCGAACTTAAGATTTAAATTAAATGTCACATTATGAAAATAAAGAATGCTATGTTTTGTTTTCTGTAGGAAATAAAAATAGTCGACACGGTTTAGTTTAAAATAAGCACAGAAATCCGGTTTATTTTAAAATGGTTTATTTTAAAATGAGAAATCATAAGCTAAAATAAATTGCATTTTAGATTCATAATATTAAAGGTCATTCTGGAAATTGACAGCAAAAAGCGTAAAATTAACAATTGTAACTATTTTATATTTTTTTCACTTTTTTTGCTTTGTTCTTCGCGTGAAGCAAATATTTTTTGTTTGTTGAATATATGAATTTGAAATTAACATGATTTGGCTTTTGTTTAATATGATATTTTTGAGGTTGGGTCAATAAGTTATGAAGCAAACAAATGGCGTTGCCACCTCAAATCCAACACTTTGTTAATCATAAGAGGCATATGGCCTAGAGAAACTTGGTCTACGGTTCGAGGCAAAAAGTTTTTTTTTTTTTTTTTTTTTGAAATTCAATTCAACATACATATGTACATAGTCTACGCACCACTAAAGGAGTCTGATGGTCGGACTGGCAGCCGTGAAATAGCTATAACTCCAGGCTACAAAAATTGGTAGTAGCTTTGCAGCCTTTACTGCGATTGTGTTATCATACAAAAACCCCTTTCAAGAAACAAAGTGGTTGTGTGTTATACGAGTATATGATGAGTATCAAGTTAGCTAAACAATAGTTGCCGATCGAAAAATTATTAATTGGGTAGAGCCGTTAATTAGTCGTGAATAAGTTGTGACGATTTTGAATTTTTCGTTCGATGTTTTCTATGTTTTTTGTTTTTTTGCAAAATTGATGTCAAGTTAGCGAAGCAGCCTTTGGAAAAGGGGTAAAAACTTCTTATATTGAATGGTTTATTGCCATTCATCAATCCTGAATTTAGTTGTGACAATTTCAATTTTGTCGGGCAATATTTCTACGCTTTTTTGTTTTTTTTTTTGCAAAAGTGTCGAATTGGTATCAAATTAGCGACAAACGCCTGGAAAAGAGGTTAAAACTTCTTGTATTGAATGGCTTATTGCTGAATAATTTTCCATTAGTCAGGCTTAAATTTGAACTTAGTTGAACTTAGCAAAGTATTAAAAAAAAAACATAGAAAACATCGAACGAAAATTTCGATATTGTCACAACGAATGTTGCTTCGCTAACCTGACACTCATTAATTGATATGTTGTATTCTTGCTGTAGCAATGGTTGGTAGGTTGGATGAAGATAAATAAATATAAGGCAGGAAAACTACCGACACGTGGAATTATTTTTCATATTTTATCAAAACGAATGCAAATTTTCTTACACATGTTGGATCCTCTGTATCTCGAGGGTCCCTGTATCACAAAGGCCCCGTATCTATGATAGGGCTGATATCACAGCAGCTACGTCCCTGGAGTCAGACGAAAGATATTCTTCGAAAAATAATTCTATATTTTACGTCTTATCTCTATCAGTCTATCCTCTAACCAATTAAATTGGAAAATTCATGTTAACCATTTTGTTAAAAAGATTAAGTAAGATAAATGATTGTCACAAAATACCCGCCTACTGACATCTTGATGCCAAGTTAATAATGCAATTTAAAAATAAGAATGCTTACATTCCCTTAAGACATAATAATTAATTGAACGTACCTCCTGTTGCGTGTTGAAAATATTCTAAGCGATTGGAGTATATACGATAAAAAATGAACACCATATATTTACCAGACAGAAGTAGGCAGCAGTTAGAGTGCACATTTTAAGGACCGGCTTATTTAATTTAATTGTTAGGGAGATGTTTATATTTAAAGAAAATGATATTTGTTCTATACGTTGTGGGCAGACTCGTTCAAAAAAACTCGTAATTTTACTAATTTTGTTTTTCAATGTTTGATTCGAAATTCGAATAATAATTATAAATAATAACGTGACGAGACAATGAGAAACGCTTTGTAGTTTAAATTTTCATTGTTTGAAAATTGGTTTTAAGAGAGAACAAATCCAATTGGCTTTTAATTTTGTTCAAACAGTGTGTTTTTTGTCCAACCCCGTAGTTAACCACGTCATCACAGTATAAGTAAGTTTTTATACAAACTATCGCTCGTAAAGGTATATTTAATTAATGCCGGTAACACAATTTTTCTCTGCGTTTAAGGCCCCAGTTGATATGATTTGATTCTTTATTTAGCTTTAGCTATTATTTACAATATTTAGGATTTGTTTCACAATGTCTGATTAAAGTTCCCCATAAACTATCCGACACATAAATTATCCGCAACTTAAATCCTCTTATTAAAAAATTTTGCCTTTCACAATCATAATTTTATGTGTCGATAATCTCTTTGTCAGCTTTTCCAGTTTTCCAAAAAATTTGACTGATTGAAGATATTCAATCAAATAATATTAGTATAATTCTAAAATTGTCAATTTTCAATTAACCGAGAGCTGGACAGAGGCCCGAATACGGTTTAAATTGTTAGAAATTGTGCGTGGATACATGAATGTGAGCTGTTTAAAAAAGTTTTTTTTTTGTTTTTTGCATTTTGAAAGTGCTTTTTTGTGTTGTTAGGCGCGGTATATTGCCCTTAATCTTTGTAATCTGGGTCTTAACGCAAAATAAACGACATCTTCTCAGCTCTGTTACACAAAATATCCGTAAGTCCAAAGCATTATTTTGATGTATGTATATATGTATTTGTCGTGTGAGTCGCACTGACAGCAGCTGTAGATATTTTAAATGCCAGTTTAATTTTTTAATCGGAACTTCAACCGGTCTGTACAATATTCAGAACTTTAAGTGCCACTTAGACCTATTCAGATATTGTGAAACGTAAATGCGGTTTTTAAGTGACAAATAAGTTCCATGTAGTTTAATTGGAGCTTTAATCAGACATTGTGAAACAGACCCTTAGTTACATTATTAAAATAAAACTTGATTGATTTATTTAACAATAATTTAATTTCAATTTTTTAAATTATATCACACTGTTTAGTGATTTTAAAATTATTGATTAAATTATTGAATAATTGAAAACCTTTCTGGAACAATATATTCTGAAAAAAAGGTAGCCTAAAATTACCTTTGTTTCTTAACTGAAACGGCTGTACATCGGATACATAGACTATTTGATCAAATAGATAGTTCGGTAACATATTAAAGTATCACCAGCGAAAATTCTGATTGAAAAATGGTTAGTTTCCATATAACTTTACAGTTTTTTTTATGTACAAACGTTTCCAGGATTTTTCTTTCTGTCATAATCAGAAAACGGATTTTGAGGCATTTTAAAACCTAAAAAAGGCAAACAAAAAAACAAAACAACATTAAAAGGGTCCTTGCATGTAGTTGGGCCCCTCAACTTTCAAATTGGGCAAATCTACAAAGCAAAAAGCTTGCTTGTAAAAAGTATTTATAATTTAATGAAACAAATTAACGAAATTTATTTACATATGTATAAAAATAATGTACCTGTGTACACTTAACGGCGTCAAAATTAAAGAAACAGAAATCTAATGTCGTTTTTCCTTGTAAAAAGATTTGATCTTTTTGCGAAAAGATTTGCACTTTTTCTAGTTTTTCATGTTTTATTCACAAAAAGATGCGTTCTGGATGAGTTCTGAAGACGACAGATGCGATCTGTTTAATTACATGCTTTGAAGATCAAATTTTTTGATGCTAACATGTTTTATTCAGAAGAGCAATTAGATACATAGCTAATTTTAATTTAAGAATTAAATAAGTTTCAATTCACAAGCTATTTTGCCTACATACCTGTGTTGAAAATGGTAAAATCATTCCCATTGGCATTGAATAAGAATTTTTTGGAATCTTGATTATTTTGATCAATAATTTTATTTTTATTTAATTTATTTTTATTTCTGTCATATTTTTCTAATTATTCAAACTTAAGTTTTTTTAACCACATTATAGTGTAAAATTTCAAGTTTTGTAAATATTAGGGCGGTTATTGGGTGGATTGTACTAAAACTACTTTACAAACCCTTTCGCTGCTCATAAGAACATATTCTGTGAATTTCAACTTAATCGGTTCAACGGTGTGGGAGTCTATAGAAGACGAACACACAAAAATTCATTTTTATATATAAGATAATTTCGGACTTTCAGTTTTAAAGATGTCCGACACCTCTTTACTCTAAAGGGGCTTTTGGGAATGTTAGATAATTTACATTTGGCCTTATGTCACAAAGAAAATTGGCTTTATGTCAATTTACAAAAGCGACATAGGGCCAAATATCTAAATTTGGTCTAATGTCGCTTTTGTAGTTCTCCACTTGTGTGCGCGGATCATCAAGGCTAGATTCGAAAACTCCTCGCACTGGTGCGTGTCGGTGCCCATACGCTCCACCCAGCCATCTCAGCCGCTGTTTTTTCAACTTTTTGACCAGGTCAAAGTCGCTGTAAAGACCGTAAAAAAGCTCGTTGTTAAATATTATCCTCCATAGTCCAACGATACAGACGGGACGCGAAGAATCTTCCTTTCAAAGTACCCAAGCAAATGTTCATCCGATTTTGACAGGGTCCATGCTTCTGCCCCATACAGCAGGACCGGGATGATTACGGTCTTATTTCTTATATAATGTTTCCTTGGTTCTTTGAGAGAGGGCTTTATTACTCAAATGCCTTCTTAGCCCGAAAAACAGCGATTGGCAAGAGTAATTCTTCGTTTGATCTCTGCACTGATTTCATTTTGCGATGTTATAGTGGAGCCCAGGTAGACAAAGTCCTTGACGACTTCGGAGTAGTACCTATCCATCGTGACGTTTTTCCAGAGTCGAAGATGTTGAGATTCCTTTCTCGATGATAGTATATACTTCGTCTTGTCTTCATTAGAAACCAAACCCACGCCGCTTCCGGTTCAGTACTTGCAAACGCGCCGGTAACAGCTCGCTTGGTTCTCCCAATGATGTCAATTTGTCAATATCATCAATCAAGTAGTTGAACGGACTTTTGAAAAATTCCCTCCGACATTGCAAAAAAGCATACCTATCTGCAATGTATAGCTATAGTTATAAGAGCAAGTTCGTGCAATCCAGTCGTGCATATTTTTTTAAAATGTGACTTTTGTTTCAGATAGTTCAATAGGAAATGGATTAACATATTGACTAAAGTTAACAAATAGAAATGTGTCGGTTTAGTAATGAATCGCATGAATTTAATAATTGGATATTTCCACGAATCATTCGATTTCATGCCACATGCTTTCGATTAAGAACCACGGTACACAGCATATATTTGAATATACCGTAAAATTAACTGTTGCAAAAAAAATAGGTTAGATAAATTCATAGGAACTGGATGATAAATATGTCTGTGTATATTAAATAAACCTATATTCAAATATAGCAATAAAAATGTGTTGTTCAAAATAAAATAATTGGATTGTTTTTATTTTTATAGATAAAATCGGCAATGCTAGAATTTTATAAGCTCTTTTGATTTTTTATGCAAATCATTTGATTTATTTTGATGGTGTTTTACATATACACATATGATAATTGCTTTTCACGGGTGATTTACTATAACAAACAAAATATCGGACGAATTCATGAACTTTAATGTCTTTTTAACAAATAATATCAATAATATGTGTTTTGCTTCACGGATTACGAATTCGATATTAATTTAAAAGGCTTCACTGGAATACCTAATATCGAATAATTATCTAATAAATATATAAACATAAAAAGTTTGATTTTAAAAGCCCTTTCATGCAATAAATATAGTCTCAAGGCCTAACGGGCAACTAAAAACAAATAAATAAATTTGGTGACGCGACAACTCGTTAAGGACCAAAGCCTCTAGTGGATTACAAATCTTAACCATTCCTGTTAGCGAGTCTGTATTATTATTATTATTATTATTATAAGTTTATTAACAATAAATTCAATTATATTGCTAATAATATAATATAAAGCTGGAGCTGCTGGGGCTTTCAGCTAAGCGAGTCTGTAAAAATCAAGGGTAGATAAAGATACGTCAAGTTTATTGCTAAGGTTAGAGGCACTTTTTCATGACAAGGGATACTCTTGGAGGTTTTGTTAATTCTTTGCAAATGGCAGCTCCCTTAAAATAAAACATTTATGTTCTTAGTTCACAGAGGTTGGGATCTATTTAAAAATGTACATGCATAATTTTTATCTTCACATTGTTTGTTGGCAGGAATAAAATAGCTCAGAATTATTGTTTGCTAGAAACAAACACGTAAAATGAGAAGCACTTTATCATTAAAAACGATATTCTTTTTGATGTTTTGTCAATAATTCTTTGCAACATGCAGTAGGTACCCTTTAAAAAAATATTTTACTTATTGAAGCCTAATGATGTATACGTACATGAAGAAGAGATTTCTAGAAACACCTATGATTGATCGAATACCGCTATCAGGTTGATTGTACCATTCAATCTTTAGAGGACGAAGCTCGACCAATTACCGTCAACATTATCTCGACGAGGTGAAAGATGATAACCATTTTTAAACTAAAGCGGCGCGGCCGATTTACCGAGCTGTTCAAGATGGCTGGAGATGACCTGGTTAGGAGTATGCACCAGCTCATTGGCAAACTATGGTCGTAGGAAAGCCTTTTCGATTAACGGAATCTCATTATTTGCCCGATCCTCAAGAAAGGAGGCCCTTTAAACAGAGGCATTAGTCTCCTTAACACCGCCTACAAGACCTTTTTTCTGCTGTACTCTGTCGTCAAAAATAGAGAATATCTTTCAAAATTTTCTCCAATTATTCGCATATACGAGTGTGCCGACAATATTGACATAATCGGAAGAACAAAGTGTAATGCCAGTAGCACTTTTATAAGAATTGAGCCAAAAGGGAAGAATATTGATTTGACGTTCAATGAGTACAGAATCAAGTATATTCTATCAACAAAATAGGACCCACCCATCAAACACCGACACGCACTTCTTGGACAAAACATTACCAAAGACAGCTCTAACTTTGAGGTAGTTAAGGACTTTGTCTACATAGGTTCTGCTACCAACTCAGAAAACAAGATCAGCTAGTGCTGAAATGTGAAAGCAAATGAAGAATTACCTTGCCCATCACTACTTCTTTTGGCTAAGAAGAAGAAGGTATTCTTATAAGGCGCAGAAGCACCTTTGTCAAAGGTGGGTGAGGAAGATTCTCCGGGTGATTTATGTTCTCGTATGCAAAAACAGCCAAAGAAATAAAAAGCCTTGGGTATTAGCTGTGGCCGTTAAGAGCAAATGGACACCAAAGCTCTGGCTCGTAAAGTCTTTGAATCGAACCATGAAAGATGGCACATTAAAAGGGAAGACCCTGACTCAGATTGCGCACGCAATTGGAAGACGACATCAACGAACTTGGCTTTCGTAATAATAGAAATCTGGCTGGAAGAAGCTTGAGGTCCTTTAGTTGACTTTGAACTGGGGCCTATTTCATAAAACTATTAGCCTTGTACTTATAGAATTGCAGTTACAAGCACAAATAAAGTATGGAGTTGTACTTTTTCGTTTCATAAACATTTTCATATACTTGTAGCTAGGCAAATTCAGACTACATGAGAAGCGATTTGACTTCTACAAAACTACAAGTCCGTAACTAAGTTACGTAAATAAATAAACAATTGATTTGTTCGTACTAGCTGTGTGCCGGCCGAATGTGTTTTTATTTCAATTTCAATAATTTGCTCATTTTTATAGAGCAAAATATTGAAATTAAAATTAATGTAATGAATCTTCTGTTTGGCTGAGAGTGAGAGAGCATGATTATAACTACTGTCGCATTGCAGGGATCATGGTCCTATTCTCCTTAACAACTCCTCAATAGCTGAAAAATTTGTATTTTCAAACTTTTTGTTGAATGTTAGATAAGTTATACAAATTGCATTCTTTTATTTTTATCAATATTATAACTTAAATTATTTTTTTTTAATATAAAAAGAAAGTCTGTCTGGAGTCCAAAGGCTTCAATTATGACGATCCGATTAATAGTATAAGATTTTTTACCAAATTTAAGATATATAGTCTTTTCTTTGAGATTTCTTTTTAATTTTTTTTTATTGTATAAAACCGTTAATAGATCAAGATCAAAGGGCCGTTATTCAAAAATATTGTCATTTAATCAAAGCCAAGATTAATTCTTACGAACTCTGAAACTGGGGAGCAGGGAGGTAAAGGGGCGTAAATTCAGGAACGTATCGTTGCCGAATTGATTTACAACCACTTTCATCAAACGTACATAAATGCATCAAACTAGCATCACTTTGTGGGTAACGAGTTCATCATGGCAAACTTGCAACAAATTTTGAGCAAACTGCAAGCAAACGAGAATCAAAAAAATAATCCTGATCCAGTTGCATAAGCATCAGCTGTGTTGCACAATGTTGTATAAGGGTTGGTATCATCAACTTATTTTGACACTGCCAGAAATATACAGTGGGGTTTAACAGAGGATTATTCCCTATTTTTAAAAATCAGTTTAAGTGAAAAATCACTATGTTTAACCACCCTCCCCTACCAAAGGCCTATAAAAAAAAACCTCCCAAACCTTTGTGTTTGATATCCACATCACCCTCATATTTGCTGTTAGCTGTTGGACTATTAGTATATATTACTTTTATTCGCCTTTGCTTCACTTATTCCATTTTTCGAGACCATTATTTAAATTTTTTAGAAACACGTTAATGAAGCAATAAATTTCAACTGCAAATCAGCCGAGATTTCTAAAAATTATTTAACTTATTAGTTTCTTTACTCTAATAATAAATTCACTTGTAATTACAAGTCCGTTACTAATAATTTTGTACGCAAATAGTTTTATGAAACAGAAAAGATCGCCACACTTGTAAATTTACTTGTAGCTACAAATTTGAGATACTTGTAGATATTAGTCTATTTACATTTTTTATGAAACAGGAATTCTCTAATAAATTACAAACTACAAGTGATTTCACAAATAATTATTAGTGTTGTAGTTTTATGAAATAGGGCCCTGTACTGCAGTGTCACCATAAGTTAATAAATTGGTATGTTTTATTTATAAACTGGTCCAAGTGCAAAACCTTATTTATAAACATCACTAGAACTCGAAACAAAGACCAAGTGTCTCAGTGACGGCAGAATGTCTGATGATTGTCCTGACGACCGTAAAATAGATATAACTCCAGCCTATTAAAACTTGGTGGTAGGTAGCTTACTCAAGTTGTTGTTCTTTCATTCAAACTTTCAGTCAAGCTTTGCAGCCTACACTGCGCGAGTGTTATAATACAAAACCCTTTTAATTTATTTATAAACATTTTTCATCGATTGTATAACTTATAACTCCAATCGGGTTTCCAAAATCACAACGTGTCTGAATGTGTCCAATTCAAGTTAAAGCCTAGTACGCTGCTGATGCGAAACGAAATTTTTAGTTGGTCTCCAACATGACAACGAAATGCTTACGAAAACCTCTTGAAAGTGTCACCATTTGCAAAAACAAAAAACAAACACAAACGCATAAAAATCACAATTAATGGTACAGGCAATTAATTATGTGTGAAAATAGAAGGGAGATCTCTCCAAATAATCTGCTACAATTATCGATTTCGTTCATGGAACAGCGTACCGCAGAACGAAATTTTTCGTTTATGATTTCGTTGTGTCATTTTTGTATGGGATTTTTCGTTTCGCATCAGCAGCATACTAGGCTTAAGGCTAGTTTCTTTTTAGGTAGTTACTGATAAGTTACTGCCTGAACAGAATAGAATGTTGGAACTGGAGCCGCAGACAGAACTGGAATTCTCATTTTTTGCTTCCTTTTAATAAATAATTTTTTTGGCGATACAAGTAACCACAATATATTTTTTTTTTCGATCAAAAAAGTTGTTTCTTTTTCTTCATACAATTTGAAACGTCAATAGTGCCGTATGTGAAAAGTTAAAAGTTGGTGAACTCTTCCGTCTGCGGCTGCAGCTCCGTATGTGGCTACGTTCCTTTGTGTTCGCAACATTGAATTTGTGTGTATTCAATATTTTGACAGCTATTCCAGTTGCGGCTCCAGTTCCGTCTCCGTCGTCAATCTGTTCAGGCAGTTAAGTTGGAATGAATGGAATCTTCCTAAGGGTGCCTATTGTTTCGTTTTTTTTTTTACTTCGCATATCGTTCTTTTGCCTTTCTTATAATTATTTTTGTTTACTTCGACGAAGTAAAACTTGCTTTTATTTTAATTTGTTTTTCAATCACTTTGCCCTAAGATCACTTCACATTTCTTTCTCTCTCTTTTTGCTTGTTTTGAAATTTCATCAAAACTGTAATGAATTATTAAGATCAAGGTTATCTCGCTAACGGTTGGTTTCTGCATTTTTAGAATTTATGTAAATTTATTTTTTATTTTTTTTTTTTATGTTTTTGTTAAATGAAAAAATTATTTTGTTTAGTAAAATTAATTTTCTTTATGAAATTCTTTTTATTTTTTATTATTTTTATTACAATGGGTATATTTTGTATTAATTTTCAAAAAAGTTTTGTCAATAGTTTAGCAATTTGTAAAATTAAAAACATTCAATTGCTTGTAACTTCTTCGTCACCGTTTGTTTCGTTTTATTTTTTTTTTTATTAAACGAGGCAAGAGAATCAAAATTCGCGCGAATTTTATTCCCCTTGGTCTCTTTGCATAAAAATTAAAACGAAACAAATGATGGCGAAGTAACCGAAATCGAAATGAATAAAAACCGAAATAATCGAAAAACTAAATAATAAAAGGCGAAATGAACTTAAAACGAACTAAATAAAATACTGAATGATTTTTTTATCTAAACAAATAGGTATAAACCAAGTAATTGAAAAATATTTTGAATAATATGCGGAAACAACGAAATTCGAAACGTTTAAAACGAAATAATAAAAAAAAACGAAACAAACCATACCCGTTCTTAACACGTATCCAAAAGTTCACTCAAATGCATTAATTCATTCGATATTGACAGATTACTAACTGATAAAATATGTCAGTGAAAACTCTTAAAAAACTTTTGAAATGCGTTTATTAATTAAGATATTCCCAACTTTTTAGTCAATAACTAGCTGAACAATAGTTAAAAAATATGTTCTAAGAAAATCCAATGAATACAACATCTTATACAGGGTAATCGGTATAAGATGCACCAAACCGCTGGAGCGAGTAGGTTGGGTTAAGACAAGAAAACAATCGTGTGGGAGGGGGGGTCTATTTCCCCCCGTTTAATCAGGAGGGGAAATTTTCTAAAAAATTGACTTAGAACAGAAAAAAATATATATTTAAAAACAACGGTACAATTTAAAATGCCATGCTATACCTTTTTGGAAAGCCAGAAATCTATTCTTTGATTTTCATTTTAAATTAAGTTGTGTTAGTTAGAAATTTTGAAAAAAAAAAAATGAAAAAAAAGTTTCAAACTAATTTTTTTCAAAATTTTATGTATTTAAGTATAATTTTTGTTTTCAAAATTCAATGCTCTTATTAGCTTTCAGTCAAAAACAGAAAACCGGATCCTAAAATATCTTTTAGTTTTTGAGAAAATTGACAATAACAGGAGGAGCACTTTTCTAAAATAATTGACTTAATACAGAAAAAAAATTATTAAAAAACATCGGTAATGGCTAAAACGACTTGTTATCCTTTTTTGTTAAGCCAGAAATATGTGCTTACATTTTGTTTTAAAATTAAGTTCTTTTAGTGAACAGTTTTGTAAAACTTAATTTTCAAACTTACATTTAAAAAAAAAAAATTTTAAATTGTGTTCAAAATGATTTTGTTCAAAATTTTACGTTATTTAGTAGTATTTTTATTTTTAATATTCAATACTCCCGTCAAAGTTTAGTCAAACACTGAAAACCAGATGTCAAAATATAGTCTAGTTATTGAGAAAATTGAAAATAACAAAAGTAAGTTTTCCTTAAATTCGACTTCCATCCGTTATTTTGTTGTTCAAAAGATCCTATTTCTACAAATCAAGTAGTAAAGTAGATTTCGTTATTTTAAATTTTTCTCAAAAACTAAAAGACATTTTAGCATCCGGTTTTCTGTTTTTTATTGAAAATCCATAAATAAAAATTATACTTAATTACATAAAATTTTGAAAAATATTAGTTTGAAACTTTTTTGTTTTCGTTTTTTTTTTTCCTGACTTTCCAAAAAAGGTATGGCAGGGCATTCTAAATTGTACCGTTGTTTTTAAATATTTTTTTTTATGTTATAAGTCAATTGTTTAGAAAATTTCCCTCCTGCCTAAACGGGGGAAAGAGGCCCCCCTCCCATACGATTTTTTTCTTGTTTTAACCAAACCTACTCGCTCCAGCAGTTTGATGCATCTTATACCGATCACCCTGTATAGGTATGTATATCTAAGCTTTTAGAATGCAAATGGCATATTAACATCTTTTAGTTCGTTTTTCTGTTCACCCAATTAAATTATTTTTTTATAAATACATCTATAGTTTATTTTATTTACTGATATCGGTTTTATTAAGAATATTTTAAAACTGCTTAATTTTTCTTGAACTTAAAATAGTAGTCTATATCTTATTTTAGATGAATATGTTTTTTTGAAACTACTATCTTTAAAACATATTACTACATTTAAGAAATTATTAAATTACCCCTTGTACCTACAGTACGTTCATCAAAGCTGAACCGTTATCTCTGCTCCATTAAACTTTAAAATTTAACTCAGCATATAATAATTAATTATGATAGGAATTTCCAACTTCGGTTCTGATGGGTCCGCCCTCTTCTAATGAAAATCAATGGGACGATAAAAGGCAAGGCACGATTACTTAATTACAAATTACAGAGCCGGATTTCAATCCACAAGAAAATTTAAAGCATCATTAAAAGAGAAACAATTCAATCATTTAATTTTACTTATAAGAACATTCATTTTAATAAGTCATTAAGAAATTTCAAGTGAAATAAGTAATTCTGGCGTTTCTTGTGATGCACTCCTTTGAGTATTTAATTAATACATTTTTTTTAATAAAATGTTAATCTTCTTATTTCTTATATAGTTGTCTGTGAAACTGTATAGGAGTAATTCCAGCCGTGCGATTTCAATGCGTCTGTCAAGCATCACTGACAATGACAACGCTTTTATTAATAAATCAATCATGTGGAAGATATCAAAAATAATTGATTGATGCCATTGACAAGTTGTTGGCATAGTGAAAGATGTGTTATTTAACTACATTTTTTTCTTTGAATTACTTCTATAAAATCATAATCTCAGTTTGATATTTTTTCTTCAGGGCATTAATTTTTATATGTAATTTTAAATAGTGGTAATACTTTTGAGTGTAGATACTGTATGCCTAGGCGGCCGCAGAATTTTTCCCTACGTTACCAAAATTTTTGTAACGATATTGTTTTTTGTTTTATAAAAAGTTAATTTACATATTTGTTTTAGCTGAAGGTATGCGTTTCGTCCAGGCACGACAATTGGACTCATCAGCCATTCTGGTACCTTCCTAATTGGGGTTTCCATTGGTAAATTAAGATTTCAATCAAAAAATTGATTTATTTTTTGGCGAATGGAACATAATTTCAAATTGATTTATTTTTGTCACTGTATTTGTGCTTTATTGCTTCTATGTCAATATATTTCATAAAGTCCTCATTCCTCGATTTACTTTTAGAAGAGAAATATGAACTTGAAAAAGTTGCCGCTTCATCGTTCCATTGGGCGAAATAAATTATTTAATGTCATATTTTTGATTTAAAATCAAATCTGCAAATCTAAATTTTTCGGCTGATTTACCCCTCCTTGTACTAATACCAACATAAATCCAGCTGTCAGTTTGCAAATGTTTTTCGTTGATATTTCGGTTGTGAAAATTATGTTGAAAAAATGTGGAAAATAATTGCTAATAAATAAATTGTAGCAGTTTGAAATTAACCGGCAACTTTATCAAGTTTATATTTCTCTTCTCAAAGTAAATCGAGGGATGAAGATTTTTTTGAAACATTGACATAGAAGCTATAATGCACAAAATACAGTGACAAAAATAAATCAATTTGAAATTGTGTTCCATTCGCCACAAAATAAATCAATTTTTTCATTGAAATTTAAAATTACCGACGGAAAACCCCATAAGTAAGCATATGCACTGCAAATTATATTACTCTAGGGCAGTGTTTCCCAAAGTGTGGTACACGTACCCCTGGGGGCACGCAAAGAGTGTACGCGTAGCTTTGTCCTTTGTCTTCGTGTAACTAGCAAGCAGTTTACATTTTTTGATTCGAAAAAAAAAATACAATTATGGAATCCGTAAAACCTGAACCTCATCCGCAGTAATTCGCAGTGCGTAGTGCTCTCTTTTCTCTTCATCTAATTGCCGTGTCCCGTGGACGGAAAAGAGAACAATGTACTGCGAATCACAGCGGATCAACTATTGCGGATTCCATAATCGACAGGAATATTTCATATGCTTTGTATAATCACAATTATTAGTAAAATCGACTTTTTGCATCCTTTGAAAGCGGCCCCATGGAAAAGATCTTGGATCTCCACATTCGTTATCAGAGGAGAAGCTTCCATCAGTGCGAATGTATTTCTAATTGCTTTCACAATTTATATAGAACTTTATTTAATACTCATCTTTTGGTTCGTCTGGCATTCAAAAGGCCCCACCCGAGAGGTCTTGGACCCCCATATTCATAACAAGAAAATTCCCTTATTGTGAAGATTAATTTCAGACAGAATTGCCATCCATAGCTTAAATTTTAACCTATTTTTAGTAGGCAATCGAGAGAGCCATTAGGCGTAAAACTTAAATTTTGTTTGAGCGTAAATCACAATAGCTTTTGAAATTCCGGGCGAACAGATAATTTTAAGGTGAAATTTTGTTTGGGTGAAACTCACAATAACTGCCTGAACAGAATAAAATGCTGGAACTGGAGCCGCAGACGGAACTGGAAGATCTGTGCCCATGCAGCTGTACACCTTTGAAAAGTATTTTGAAGAAAAACAAAACAATATTCTTGTGTATAAGCTCAGAAGTCAGAATTCTCATTTTTTGTTTCCAAAAATATTCTTAATTCTTTGAATTAATAATTTTTTTCGCGACACAAATAACAACAATTTTTTTTTGTCCGATGCAAAAAGCTTTTTTTTTTATAAAATTTGAAACGTTCACACTACAGAAAATAACATTTCGTCTTCTATACCATAAAATACTAACTTTTGAACTACGAAAGTAAAGAATAAATATATTTCTATAACGGAGGTACCCAGGGCTACGAAAATCTTAAAAGGGGTACATCAATATCGAAAGTTTGGGAACACTGCTCTAGGGGAACATGGTTACATTCTTGCACCTAGAAAAATTTTTGTTGTATGCCCGTGGTCTGGCAACGAAGTTTAAGAAGAAGGAAAACACAAATAAAAGAAATATTTTTGTTTTAGTGGACTGTATTGAATAAAATTCAATTCAAATAAAAGAAAAAAGAAAGAATAATAATTCATCATAATAGTAAGCACGAAACTAAGAAAAAAAGATGCAAGTTTTTGATAATTCATAGCAATAAAAATATGCCAAAAATGTTATATGGAGGGATTTGAGAAAAATTTTAATTTTTGCCATAGCAAAAACACCACTCTAAACCAATACAATTTACAGCTATCAGCTTGACGACATAGACAGGAATGTACACTTAAACGATGACAAAAAAATTCTATCTAAAATCGTGATTCATCCACCACGAAAAAAAAATCAAGTTTCAGGCAGAAATCTGAATTTACAAAGTGAAGACCGCATAACTTTTAGGATGCGTTCTCATTTAAACTCATAAGTTAACTATAGTGAGTGGCCAAGAGCCAGGGGTGGCAAAACATGGCCATCATCTGAAAACTACAAGAAAACAGTCGTATTTGTCATAAATCCTTAGTAAGGTAGAAAATATATTGGTAAGTTTTTATTTGCTAGAGACAGCTGGGGGCAGCTCTGCGCCTCTTGCTCCCTTGCAGGCTCCTATTCAGTCATGGTAAATCCAACAGAAAACTGCGGAACATCAAGTTGCACTTGCAACTAACTGGCTGAACAGAATAGAATGACGGAACTGAAGCCGCAGACGGAACTGGAAGAGCTGTCAAAAAGTGTCGTACGTCATTTTTTTTACATGTCCACAATGGAGCTGTATACAGCTTTGAAAGTATTTTTGAAGAAAAACAAAAGAATATTATTGTGTACAAACTCAGAACTCACATTTTTTGTTTCCAATAATTTTACTTTTAATAAATAATTTTTTTCGCGATACAAATAACCACAATATTTTTTTCCGACCCAAAAAGTTGTTTTTTTTCTTCATACAAATTGAAACGTCAAAAGTGCTGTACGTCAAAAGTTAAAAGTTGGTGAACTCTTCCGTCTGCGTCTGCGTCTCCGTATGCGTCTACGTTCCGTTGTGTTCGCAACATTGAATTTGCGTGTATTTAATATTTTGACAGCTATTCCGGCTCCGTCTCCGGTTCCGTCTGCGTCACCATTCTGTTCAGCCAGTAAGCAAGCAAACACATACACTAGTCAAAAGAAAATTAAGGGATCAAAAAAAAATCACTTTTTTTTAGTGTTTTTTTTGAAGAGCTGTACATCTCTGTGAAAAGTAGTCGTATAAAGATGATAGAAAGGGCATTCTAAAGCCTTATGTTTTCTGTGTTGAGAAATTTTTGAAAATGATTATTTTAAAGGAGCGTTATTGCGCAATGATAAGAATAAGCAGCACTAGCCTACTGTATATTATGTAACTAATGATTAAAAATGACTGTAGTTTACTCTGTATTTAACTCTCTTGTTTTTATATCAGTTTACTAATTTTGTTTGCCTTGTTGTTTAATTTGAAAAATAAAGTGAACATATACCTCCATTTTATTTTTCAAATTAACTTTCTATTGGGCTACTCACACAGTAGGGCAAAATGAGATGCGATGCGAGAAAACTGTTCACATCTATACTTCTGTAGCTTCGCTCAGTGAAACAATATTTGGTGCGACTGTTTTGAAGGAAAAACAGATGAAACAATTTCTCGCTTCTCGCACTACTATGCGCGTAGCCTTTTAGGACCAGTTTCAGTGCGAGATTAAAGCGAGATTAAAATTTACAAAAAGGATTGTTAACGAAATTATTTATTTACATACCTTTTGAGAGCTATCCCGTTTTTCAGACCGTCGTCTTCTATTTTGCTTATCCATTCATTATAGGTACTTATTTAGACAAAATACCTACAACTAATAATAATGACATACTTAAAATGAATAATTGTGGAGATCAGCTGGGGTTTGTTTTCATTTAAAATAACCAGAGTTTTAGATTAGTCATTTTTTTGATAATATATTTGCTAGAAGGAGGGTGTAGCTAAGGCCAGGTGCACATTATAGTGTCGATACCGATCTCTATACGATAAAAATACTCTTACACAAGAAACAATAATTATATTCACACTCTTGATTTTAGATAGGTACGTTCGTTTTTTATATGAAAATATTTGATCGTATCGAGACTGGTATCTGTATCGGCACTATAATGTGAATCTGGCCTAAAATGGCCAAGAAAATATTTTATAAATAAGAATTTGTTTGACGTGGCGTAAAGTCAGTGTAAGTGCTTCGACTCGGTTTAACTATTGCGAGGTTGAAACGAGTATTATTGAAGTCTAATAATCCTATCCAAGAGACTCAAGTGAGTTTAAAAAGTACCCCCCATGTATGAGAGTAAGTACACTCAAGTTTTGGGATGAATGGAGGCCAGATCAGAAGGAGAGACATCGTCGAAGGAAACTTTGCTACACCTACTTTTTATCATAGGCTGAGATATCATCGTCGAGTATAGGGTTTTCCTTAAAAAACAATAAAATTTAATATATATTAGATTTTTGTATTTACCAATCACACGGTTCCTTACATTTTCGGTGGATTAACTTAGGTTCAGCCATGGTCCAGATAGGTAATTGGCTATATCATATACTAGCATCTTGAACCATCGTTGAACCTCCAGTAAATCCGCCGAAATCGGCGAGTTAAAATTGCTGACAGCAATGGCTCTTGAACAACCAGGGCCTAGTGACTAACAACTCTCAACCATTCTTGTGTGCGCTTCTATTTTAGGCAGGAAGGGAGGGGACCTACAATTTTATGTCGAATCCGAACGGCTAATAGAAGAACCACTTTTGTATGACAAGAGATACTTTTTGAGGATTTGTCACTTCCTCGCAAGAGGAAGTAGCCTTAAAATAACTTTTTTTCATTAGAAAAAGGCTGTTAAGCGAACCAAGAGCTCTGATATGACGGTGCAATGCACTAACAATTCCGCCATGGCAAGGCCGTCAACAAGGGGGATCACATTGTTTTCGATTATAATTCTCTTTAAAAAAAAATTAAGATATTTCTACCGTTTCAGTTTTGATCTTATTATAGATTTAGCATTTAAAATTACCCTAAACCATTGTATCATATGCTTATTGTACCTAAAAATTCCAAGAAATAAGTCAATTCAGCACTATAGATCCAAACCTATTTTAGGATTACCTACTATTTTTATCCATTATAAAATAAATAAATAAATTTGATGGCACAACAGCTCATGAAGAACTAGGGCCTAGTGACTTACAACTCTCAACCATTCCTGTGTGCGTGTCTGCAGAAATGGAGGGGACCTACAGTTTATTGCCGAATCCAAACGGCTAACGAGCGGCACTTTTCTGTGACAGGAGATACTCTTGGAGGATTTGTCAATTCCTCGCAAGAGGCAGTAGCCGTTTTTTCTTTTTAAATAAATAGGTGGCGAGGCTGGGGATCGAACCTTAGACCTCCGGCATGACAGTCCATCGCACTAACCATCATGCCACGGCTACTACATTTTTTTTTAATTTTTATATTTTTATCCATTAAAAATAAAAAATAACGTAAAATTTTTAAAGAGAATAACATTTTTTATATTTCTTTTAAAACAATTTGATTTAAAATCAGAATAAAAAAATACATCTCTGGCTTAAAAAGAGGATTTTTTCAATGATTTTCAATTTTTAGAAAATTGCTTCTCCCGCCTATATAAATAAATAATAGAATAAAAAAGAGGTAAAGAAAAACAAAGGGTATCAGTCACAGTTTAAAAATTCTTTTTGTGTTTAAATGGTACATAATATTTAGTCCCTGTGCGAAGATAAAAGCTACATAAATAATAATTTAAATGATAAGGTGTAGATTATTTCATTACTAGGTAAATACATGGAAAATAAAATAGTTAAACATTTTCTTATGAAAAATCATATCCCCCCGAAATATTTGTCTGGCTACGGCCTTGCTCCTACTTAACATTGGAGTTATCCCGAGATTTACTGAGCAGATAGATTCAGTGAGGTTGACTCGCATCCATACTTTACTGAACAAATTCTTCCTGAATTAACGGCGGTGGAGGTAATAAATTTTTATACAGTGCAAAAAAAAAAAACTCAAAATTACCTCTTTATATCTAAAAAAAAATAAATTTTCTGTTTTGGGCTGCTTTTCCAGATAATTATGCATTTAAAGTAATTTAAGCATTATTTTTATGACGGCGTTTACAAGCATTCAAAATAAAATACCGAAAAAAAGATATAATATAAATAGTTCTTTTTTAGCAATTTGTATATTATGTGTACAAAAAAACAACACTTATAGAAATAATATTTTATTTTATCAACAACTCCTGCAACTTGTTATGCAATTACTATTTTAGATACTTCTTTCATTTTCTTCTTAAGTTCCCATTTCCCAAAGGGTATTATTTACTCGATGACACTTTTTCAATTAAATTATGCTGTCACGAAATTCAATTTGCCATCACCTTAAATGGTGTTTATTTGTCAGGTAGTATTTTCATTGAAATGAAAAATATATTTTGTCACCACCTCTTGAAGTTCCTTAAGTTATAGGTGGTCTAAAAGAATGAATTACAGTTCACATGTCATTTTGTGTTTCGGAGAAAATTTTAAATGGAATTCTATAATTCTGTATTTGAGCTTTATAGAATCTTTATCTTCGACAAATAAAAGTTTTATTTTTAAACTTAAGTAACAATCGATGTTATATTGCACAAGCACAGCATTATACATAAAGTAAACTATTGTGTACTTACTTACTTACTTAAAGATGCATGTTTTTCTTTAGTTTTTGTTGTATAGGTAAATATGTTTTTAACTTTGAGATTTATTTATTTATTTAGTTTAGCTTAATACAAGCGGGATTTAAATCTAAATTCTTAAAACTACACTTAGTTTATGGTGGATTATTAACTTATGGCTAAGATCAATTCAAGGCTGTTTTACAATGCGACGAGAAAACGAGACGTCAGCGTGACGAGATTTCTTCGTAGTTTCTCTCTCTTAAAAAAGAATTTTAAACATTGAAATAATGCATAATAAGGCATTTCGTCTCGTCACGTCATAAAGTTCGAAAAAATGAAAAAAAGACGCAACGTGACGACGGAAATACTTTATTATGTATTTTTTCGTTGTTTAAAACTCGTTTTAAAGAGAGAACAACCGTGAAGAGATCTCGTCACGCTGACGTCTCGTTTTCTCGTCGCATTGTGAAACAGCCTTCAGAAAGGATTTGGAAAAGGTATTCGGTTATGAATGTTGATAAAGAGAGGTTCTAAGAGAGTGTTTAGAGGAATGGAAGTCAAAGGAGTACTGCATATTATTAGTATTTCGAAGCATGCGGGTCATCGTTTTATTACTACCATAATTAGTACGGTGAAAGATTACGTCAAAGAGCGAGACAGATCTTAGGTTTCTAGGGTTTGTATGCAATGAAACTTTTTGGAGAAACGCAGGACAGTCAATATTACCAGCAAGAAGCTGATGAATAAATAAGATGTCCGCAACTTTGCGACGTATATCTAGGGGCTGCAAGTCTATAATCTTCAGGCGATTTGTATAAGTAGGAAGATCAATCATATCAAACCATGGAAGACCGCGAAGTGCAAATCGGAGGAATCGACGTTGAACGGCTTCAATTCGAAGGGAATGGGTAACATAAAATGGCGACCATACCTGGCTAGCATATTCGAGAAGGGGTCTAACAAATGTGAGATAAAGAGATTTTGTTATTTAGGGGTCACAAAATTCTTTTGACCATCGCTTAACAAAACCGAGTGCAGAGTTAGCTTTGTTAATAGAAGCAGTGATGTGAGATCTGAAATTTAACTCTTTATCGCACACAACTCCTAAATCACACAACGCATCAACTTGGTTAACTGGCTCATTGTTAATGAAGTAAGTACGTGGATTCGTTTCCGCGAATAAGTTATAGCTTGGCACTTACTAACGTTAAGCTCCAGAAAATTCTTCTGACACCAAATAGAGAATCTATTTAGATCTTGTTGAAGGAGAGAGGAATCTGAAGGAGAGGAAATGGATCTATAAATTTTTTTATCGTCAGCATAAACCGAAATTAAGGAACTCTTGAGGATGCAATCAACATCATTGATTGTTAGAATGAATATCAGAGGACCGAGATGACTTCCCTGTGGAACGCCGGATATTGAAAAGATGGGATCGGATTCTGAACCTCTAAACACAACATTATATTGACGGTTAAACAAATAGGATTGAATCCATGCCATAAAGGAAGGTTGAAAGCCAAGTTCTTTAAGTTTAAAGAGAATCAGATTGTGTGAGATTTTATCAAAGACTGTTTTTTTTCATGGCTACCTCTTGCGAGAAACTGACAAATCCTCTGGGGGTTACTACTGTTTTTTTCATGGCTACCTCTTGCGAGAAACTGACAAATCTTCTGGGGGTTACTACTGTCATTGTCACGAATAATTAGTGTTTCTCACCTTAGCAGTTTGTATTCGGGAAAAAACTGTAGGTCCCCTCTATTCCTGCCAATATCTTTCCTGTATTGAACATTTTTAGTGGACAGAGTATAAGCTCTGGTTCTACACGAGCTGTCACGCTACTAAATTTAATTTATTTATTTTCGAGAGCTATTATTTTTTTTTTCCACAGAATTTGGACTATGGTCATTTTCCTCGTGCGGAAAACTTAACTCACTTAACTTAACATGATGGAAATTTAAATTATCGTATCAATATTTTCTTCTTATCCCTTTTACTAAACTGGGTTTTAGTAAATCTAAAAGAAAATTCAAAGACCATCGCAATTTCTATGATTTCAATCTTTTTTTTTTTTCCTTGATGAAGCAGAAGAATGCCTTCACATTAAAGATTAACGACGTGAATCGAACGACAGAAGCACTTCTTTCCAGCTTTAAATATAAAAAAGGGTAGATTTCTATCCATTATTTTATTAAAAAAAAAAAAAAGAATTTCGGTTTGCATACTGAGAGGTTGTAAAACCAATTTTTCCATGAACTTAGAAAGACAAAAAAAATGCGATACAATTCTTGAATGGGGAAAAGTTTTTCAATTTTCTTTATGCTTAAAAGTTCTTTGGAAAGTGTATCCACATCATCAGGTGGAAAAATACGATACCTATACCTTTGAAAATTTAAGTGCAAAGAGATATCAACTTTATGTTTAAGTTAACCAATTTTTTAAAGGTCTTGTCTTTAGAAGTATTAAGTCATATCGTTAGGAACGAAAATATTGAAAAAACGGTGAACTAGGTGGGTATATAGATAATAGAGTATTTTGCCTCGGTCAAGGACAGACGAGTATGAGACATAAAGTGGCAAGTCGGCGCGTGTGAAGGTAGGTAGGTAAATCAATTTAATTTGTTTATCGATATTATGATAATTACAGTGCGGTTCATTTGAATAGACTCAACAATTTTGTATTCATAAATATTTAATTTCTATTTTCAATAAATTAATAAAGCAAACAATTTCTTTTTATTGACAATTTTTTTTTTGTTCACCGGTGCAAGAATAGATGAGGTACACCCAATGGTTATTTTATTACTTGATTTTCGTTTGTAAGTCTATATAAAGCTCTTTGAAATGCACTTTTTCTCGCAATGAAATAGTTTCTCGGATCCTTGAGTGGATTTTAAAGCGAGATAAATTCGCCAATTTACATAGCCCAGGTGGCAATAGATTTTTTTTAGTGAAAAAGTAGAATTACTTTAGAAACTTGAATTCTATTGACTTATAACTATGAATCAGGCATAATTGGTAGATATTAAAGGAGTAAAATTTTATTTCCGTTATCGAAGCAGCTTAAACAAAATTTCAGGAAACATTTATACTATTGAATTTTTTTTTTTAAATTTTAAATCGTGGAAAGTTGTACGAATTAGTAAAAAGATACCTACCTAATTGCGAAAATGAACAATCAACAAAAAACACAAAGTTTTTGTTTCCACATTATTGGAGAAATAGAGTTCAGCATTACCATCATACTTTTTGCTCAAAATTTTTTAAAACTAATGAAATCAGAAATAGTGTGCCTATCCAAATGAACCGCACTGTATGTATATAGAATGAAAAAATACAATTTACAAATGTTGTTATTAGGCCAGACAAAATGTACTTTTATAGCGGAAAAATTCAAGTTCATATTTGTAAACGCTTTATTTTGGCATAAGAAATTCTGCTTAAATATTCCACTGTCAAACTTGGGCTTGCATAAAAAGGTTATTCATGGTGGTATGTTGGAAATATCTATTTTTCGAATGCTAGATAAAATTACTTCATGCAAAGCATGAAGATTAGGTAGGTAAATTCATATTTTTCTTCCTCCGACTTACAATTCAGAAGATAAATATATGTATGTTGTCAGTTTTTCGCATACAGCTCCTAAACGGAGTGTCGAAGACGTGTAGACAAATTTTCATTTCTTGAAGTTAAAACTTAATATCTCAAAATCTATTTAACATAAGAAAACAGTTTTAACACTATTTTAAAGACAACATAAAAATAGCTTTCATTTGATATCAAATCCTTTGATCACATTTTTTCCTCAGAATTCACATTTTTTATTTCCAATATTTTTTTCTTTTGATTGATAATTTTTTTCGCTACACAGCTAACCATAATATTTTTTCCGCCGCAAACAATTGTGTTTATTTTTACTTCATACAATTTGAAACGTCAAGTGCTGTACAGCAAAAGTTCGCGAACCATTGCAGCTCCGATTGTAGCTCCGTCTGCAGTTGCATTCCATTGTGCTATTAGAATTGATTTTGTGTGTATCTATTTAATATTTTGACAGATTCCGGCTGCGGCATTGTGTTCAGCCAGTAAAAGTAGCGGGACTGGCAGTGCTGCGTGCGCAAACGCACACCGTAATTTATACCGTAAAGGTGATGTAGAAAAAAAGCACAGTGAAAGCTTTCTTGGACGGATAAGAATAGTGAAGCGAACGGTGAGAATATTTTTAATATTGAAAATATTTGTTTTTAGAGATTCAATAATATAAGAAAAATGCGTATACGCCCCAGTGAACCACTATTTTAATTAAATGAATTTAATCTCTCTTTATGGAGTATTTTTTGTTTTTTTAAATACATTGCATCATTTTTTTGTAGTCAAGACTATATACATATTCATATTTCTTCAAATCCTTGATTGTCGAAGCCTTCTAGAAGTCGAAGGTTTTTCCCTTGAATTGATTTCTTTTTTTTTATTCAATTTTATTTATTCCAATATTGTTCGCTCTTGTAACATGTTCTCATCTGTAACAATTATTTTTTTAATGTTAATAATTATTATATTATGTACATTGTACACGTACAGTATTGTCTTGCTAATCAGAAAAAAATTGTAAATCCACGGACCAACCGCACTGTATCTGTAAAAAAAAAACATAAAAAATGTTATCGTTAAACCGAAGAGAAAGGCTGAGTTCCAAAATTCATCAGATGCGTATTTACTACGCAGTTTGCGCATCCAAAAACTTTCTAGCTGCTTCGATTAATTTTTTTTTTTTTTTGCATTCCGAAACGTCAGACTTATGTAATGTAATATTTCTACAAAGCATCAAGTTTTCGTTTCTGATACGTATGAAAAATGAAGGCACTACTTCCGCACCAAAACATATTCTACATTTTGGAAATCAGCCAACATTAAATTAAATTAAATTTGGTGGCTCAACGGCTCATGAAGTACCGGGGCCTAGTGACTTACAACTCTCAACCATTCCTGTGTGTGTGGGTGAGCGGTGGCATTGAGGGAAACGAGCGGGCAGACGAAATGGCTAGGAAAGGATCAGCCCTTTATAGCTCACTTGCGGAAATCTAGAAAGATTTAGCCCATATACAATAAAACCCTGTTACAATTTTATTAAACGCGATAGATATTTACGTTGGCGGAACTTCAATCCGCAAAAACAAAAAAAAAAAAAAAAAAACAAAACAATAATAAAATATTAATTAAACAAATAACTAGGCCGACACGACGAACGAGAACTTACGAATGAAATGAAATGTCAATCGATGGGCGCGTTTATTACTCGGCTGTAACGTTGACAGCAAGTTAAGTGCTGCCACCAAGGTAGCTCAGCAATGGGGTGGGTTCAGCGATTGATCGATTTATTAATCGAGTTCGATTAATAAAAAAAGCAATTAAAAGATGAATGAATGGAATGGATGAGGAATTTTTGTTTTGCAAATAGTAAAATTCCAAAACTATTTAATCAAACCAAAGTATAAGCCAATACCGAAACACAAGTTTATATGTCCAAAAGGGACTTGTAATAAATTTTATTTGGGAAACCTTTTGGCCGAAACCCAGGATAAAAACCCAAAATTTTTTCAAGTAAAAAATAGAACAATAGCAATAAGTTAAAATAAAGGTGCTTACGGTGAGCCGTTAAGCCAAGAGCAAACAAAAGAAATTTCCTGCACAACTTGTTGCTTGGATCGGTCTCTTAAAAGTGAACTTTCCCAGCAAAAACCAATTTTTGTCTCGGCCATTCCAGTCACTCACACATTCATTCAACCAGCCAATCGTTTTCGTAATCTTCAGTCACAGGACCACGGCTTCCTGGAAAGCTACGTGCTCTCCTCGAAAACCTCCTTTGTCGAATCTCAACGAAACTTTACTCTCACACACACAAACAAGGATTCAGCAAGTTGTTGGATGCCTTTCCAAAACTTGACGAATCTTAATGGCCGAGTTCATACCTATCTCAAACTAAATTCTTTTGAGAAAAAATAAAAGAAACAACACCGAGAAAAAGTTTTCGCTAGGCATTTTCCTAGTTACGAAGTACCCATTCAAAAACTAATTTTTTTCGAGAGAAAGGAGGAAGGCATAAAATGTTAACCACGAAATCAACTAATAATTTCTTTTTTTAGTTCCGATCGATCTTCTTGCACTTGTAATAAAACATATTAAAAGTTAATAACCAAACGTCGTTAACAACCCACTTTAATTACATTTTTAGTTATAATTTAAGGAATTTATATTTTCCTTTTAATACTAGTAAGAGTCCGCCTGACTCAGTTCTTCCTTCAGCTCATCCGCTGATAATTAAGCATGAGACCGCCCTTCTTCATGATAATAGGTTCGTAGGTCTTGGAACCGTCTGTTCCGCTTGTTTTCGCAAGAGCGTTCAAAACCTGTATTTGTTGCTTTTTCAGAATACTTTAAGAGCAGGACTCTGGCTGAAGGCCCAGGCTTGCTTTATACTCTGCCAGTATTTTGGAGCCACAACAGAAAGGAGGGGTATTTAGGTGAAAAGGAAACGAATGGGTTGGTGTTACTTGTTGTGGTAAAATTTACCGCAACAACTCGAACAACCGACTTGATAGGCAGACCTAGGCGAGACATAGCCAGTGTCGTTGCAACTTTTTCCGGTCACTGGCCAATCGGAGAACATGCGGCGAGGTTGGGCATTCCTCACAATACTCACTGTCGTAGCTGCGGGGACCAGCAGGAAAAGGAAACAGTCCTTCATTTCCTCTGCAAATGTCCCGCTTTGGCCAAAACGAGGTGACAATAATTGGGAAAAGCATTTTTCTATGACCTCGACGAACATTCCGAACTGAAGATCAGAGACCTGATCTCCTTTCTTAATGCAACAAAATGGCTCTGAGCCAAGCTCGGTCGCATCTGCTCCGTCTTCTAAGTCTTCTTAGCCAGTCTTCTGAGACCAAGAGCAAGTGGCTATAGATTAAGCTGGATCCACACATGTCTTGTGTGGTGTGTTGTGGACTGAGTACACTAATCAATATCGTGCTGTCTTACAAGCTGACATTTTTTATTTTTTATTATTCTGCTTTCAAGAGCATTTTATCCTCTTGATCGCACACTAAAACAAAATGTCTTCAAAATTCGACACAACACACCACTCCACAACACATCACATCACATGAGACAAATATGGATCTACGCATATGAAATACATTGGAGCGATAGCGACACATGACTCCACAACACACCACACGAGACATGTGTGGATCCGGCTTAACTGCAGCCCCAGAAATTGCCTAGCCTGGCATTTTGTCTGGCAAGTTACACATAAAAATCGTTTTCTTCACAGGTCACGCGAGTTAACGTAGGTATCAAAATGGCGCACTTCAGCGATAATTGAGTCTCTCAGCTAGGTTTTGCTTGAGGCCGCTATTTGTAACTACCTACCTACCTTCAACGAAAGCTATAACTCGGTCATTAGACTGCAACTGCATGTTTGTTTTAATTTTTATTATATATAAATGTGTATTATAGGTTTTGTGTTATCTCTGTCTAAGCTATCTATTTCTCTTTCTATCTTTATTTAGAAGGTTTGCGATCGTTTCTGATTGACAAAGTGCCTTTAAACAATGACATATTATGTAATAATACCATTACAAAAAACATTCATCCCAATGAAATAAGACTTCTTTAGAAGTAAACCATTTTCAATATGACACAAAAAAAAAGTTGTTTCTGGTCTTTTTCATTCAACAACTGTTTTAAATAAAATTTCGATTAAAAAAACAATTCAAGAACACACAGAATAACAAAAATAAAATCTTTTAAAATGAATTTTAATTTAAGCACTTTTTTGTTAAGAATAGAGCAGATTTTAATTTTATAAGCATATACCTACAAAAGAAAACCTATACCTACCATGACTCTTTGTATAGCGAAATTAAAAGTAATATTGATTCGAAACTGATGACCGACAAAGTCTGTATTCTGTTCACGTGTCAATCAACTCAATAAAGAACAGTGGGGCTCATAGAAATGGGGAGATGGTAAGCCTGTTTAAATGTATTTAGCCGGACAATTTGTCAGTGACATGTTTTCTTTTTTATGTTATTTATTCGAAACAAAAGTGAACAGAAGATAAAACAAGTGATGAGGAGCAATACTGAGTCGCACTTACTTGCTCTTAGGATCCTTTATAAAAAGTCATTCAAAAAGAAACCTTTATTCTTGAATCTAAATAAAACAAGTTGTCTGTGAGTTATCCACTATCTTGAGAGAAGGTTTCATTACCCAGCTTTTAGAAGTGAGTTGAAGAGGAGCAAGTTAACCCGGATATAAATTTATTTAATAAATAAATAAATAAATTAAATTTGATGGCACAACAGCTCATGAAGAACTAGGGCTTAGTGACTTACAACTCTCAACCATTCCTGTGTGCGTGTCTGCAGGAATGAAGGGGACCTACAGTTTATTGCCGAATCCGAACGGCTAACGAACGGCACTTTTCTGTGACAGGAGATACTCTTGGAGGATTTGTCAATTCCTCGCAAGAGGCAGTAGCCGTTTTTTCTTTTAAATAAATAGGTGGCGAGGCTGGGGATCGAACCTTAGACCTCCGGCATGACAGTCCATCGCACTAACCATCACGCCACGGCTACTACATAAATTTATTTACAGCCATATTATTCAGTGACTTAAATTCGGTTTTAAATGTACATCTGGGTTTAAATTAACTTAAATCCAAATGTCAAACCCAAGCTCATCAAATTCACTGGTTATACTCGGGAATAAAAATAGGTTTAAACTTGTCAAGTTTAATTCGACTTAATTTAAACAGACTTCCAGAGAGCAGTTTAAGAAATCGAACTCGGATGTAAAATCATATAATAAAATACAGAAGCAAGGTACAAAAAAGTAGAAATATAATTACAAATGTCAAATTATTGATATTACGCAGCTTTTAAGTGAGTTTTCAATTAAGTTTAAACAGTTTAATATGCGTTTTATTCATTTTTATTCCATCAAGTTTGATGCTTTTTTTTTAAGTGAATATTATGGACATAAGTGTAAATTGTTGGGTTTAAAAAATGCGGATTAAATTGACGGTTACAAAATTCATTTAAACCCAAAATATACCTCAGATAAATAATATGGCTGTTACAGTTTACTCAAGAAGCAATTTATAAGTATAGAGAATTCTGCAGATCGACCTAATAAACTCGGAGAATAAAACATCTAAAGTATTTGTCCAGAGTTAATCACCAAATGTAGTGAGTTAATTCGGGTTAAACTTGAATGCAGCAGTAAAAAAAACTGAGCCTTCCGCTCAGATACGCGCTTCAAATTTGTTTCGTGATCTGATGGATGACTGATGATTTTGTCACATAAATCTGTCTGAATTTGCACGATTGCATTCGTTATATTAATTTTGAGGGCATACATTTTTTTGGATAAATAAATCCAAAAATGATTAAGAAATCCCCAAATGAAGAAGTTCAATATAACACTATAATCACTTGATCTTGTTGGTCACACCCCCCCAGTGTGATGTTTCATTTTGTGATAACTTAAAAATGTATCACATGATTCTACAGGATAATTCGCATACGGTGTGATAAAAAGCTTGTAGATTGAGTCGAAAAAAGAAAAAAATCGTATGGGTTTAGCTTTTTAAATACCATTTTTTTTAATAACCATGTTGTTTTTAATTTTTTTTTTCTTTAAATTATGCTAAGGTCGATTTTATTCTCGAGTCTGAATGTTACCATTAATGTGACTCATATATATATATACAATACAAATTTCTCAAATAACATTCGTCGTAGACATGGAGTACTTATGCCAGTACCTACATACATAGCTATGTATTGTGCGTATACTGAAATCAATTTTTTCAGTAATCCCAAAAATAAGTGTCTGGATTTTTTTCCTCCTAGATATCTACCCTTATTTATTTTTAATACTTTTTTTTTAACTCATGTCGATTGCGAAGTAAAAAAAACCAAAACCTTTTGCCAAAACGTGTTTGAATAATCCAAAATTATGAATTGAATAAAATCCAAATGATGATTCATATCCTGTTTGTTTGTGAGTCGGTCATCTTTTCCATCAACAAATGGTTCATTAAGATATTATTATTATTGATGATTTGTAAGAGGACTTCAAAAATATAAATACAAATACAGGAATGAAAAAAAGCCTCAAGCTGGTATGGGACATGTACCTAGCTGTGAATGTGTTTTGGTAGAGAATAACAGCTCTGCTAATATACAGGGTTATAACAAGTAAATATTATTGTATAGACAATTAAAATACAGGACTAGATCACAGTAATTGCTCTATGTATGTGTATATTCAAGTGGTTTAGAATTTTTTAAATAGTCTGCACATTCTTCTATTCTGTGCTTCCAAAAGAAAAATTTAAAAAAGAGACTGCGTGCATTTCACGCTGGTAAATTCTCATTGGTGCCCCTAGAAAATAGGGACCCAATGTTATTATTTTATAAGAAATGGTCATTTCCAATTCATCGAAAACCTTTTATAGCAAATGTTCAATGGGAAACATACGTCATCTCCAAAAAAGCAAAATTTCAATCGGACGAGTCCCCCCAAAAAAATGTAAGCCAACACGACGAAATCCCCATGGATCAAATCTTTTTGCCACTATCTCCAAATCTTCGATAATCTCAAATAATCCCCATCAATATATTTTTTGTTTTCTATAAGACGATGCAGTTAATAATTTGCAGTTTATAATTATTGTACTCATTACAATTACATATCGTCGCCCGAGAATTGTTTTGTCGTAAACGCCAAAATGCACTTTTTTAAAGTGGGTATGCAGTACTATGTTTTCGAAGGTCCTCTTTCCATTTCTGTGATCAGATTTCGCCTATCAATTACTGTTACCGAGATACTCAGAATGCATTTTATCGTATATTCACATAATAACCCATCCCTTAGTTTTGTCGTATACGCCAGATGTTTGGTATATTTTTTGTTTAACTCTGTTTTGTCGTACGTGTATACGCTTAACAGACAACACCCAAAATTTCAAATGAAATCGAAGAATTATTTCGGCGTACGCGTTACGTTGTTACGTATCATAAAAATGCAAAAAACATGAAAGTAAAGGCGACTTTTAGAGTTTACGCAGGCTGTCGGTGAGGCGTCGGCCGGCGGCGTCGGATCAAACAGGCGATATCCGCAAGCCCGCGACACTGTCACCACTGAGCGCCACCAAAAAATGCCTGACTGTGACTTGAAGTGCATACCTGCATTGTTGTTGTCTGTCTCGTGGGTGTCGCCGGTTAGCATCGACGACGCACCGACATGGACGTCGCGAACGGTCGGTTAATTTTTTTTTGTTAACTAATATAATATTATATGTATAAACTGTCGCATAAGGTGCGACAAGAAAAAAGAATCATATTGAAGGGGAGTCTATTCCCCACCTCCCTCCCTTCTCCCACCGTTTATCCGGGAGGGACAGTTTTTCTAAAAAGAACTGACGTAAAACAGCAAAAAAATTGTAAAATACAGCGTTAATACTTACAATGTCATGCTATACCTTTTTGGAAAGCCAGATATCTGTACATGTTAGTGAATAAAATTAGCAAATTTAATTTTTAAGCTCAAAATTAAAAAAAAATTTAAAGAAATTTAGTTCAAAATTTATTAATATTTATTAAATATTAAGTATTAAGTAATATTTTTGTTTTTAATATATATATAAAATGCTCCAACCAATTTTTGATCCAAAAAACTTGCATGAAAAACTTTCATGCAACTTGCATGGAAAACTTGCATGCAACTTGCATGAAAAACTTGCATGCAACTTGCATGAAAAACTTGCGTGCAAGTTGCATGAAAAACTTGCATGCAACTTGCATGGAAAACTTGCATGGAAAACTTGCATGCAACTTGCATGAAAAACTTGCAAGAAAAACTTGCATGCAACTTGCATGCAACTTGCATGAAAAACTTGCACGAAAAACTTGCATGCAACTTTCATGAAAAACTTGCATGCAACTTGCATGAAAAACTTGCATGCAACGTGCACGAAAAACATGCACGCAACTTGCACGAAAAACTTGCATGAAAAACTTGCATGCAACTTGCATGAAAAACTTGCATGCAACTTGCATGCAACTTGCATGAAAAACTTGCATGAAAAACTTGCATGCAACTTGCATGGAAAACTTGCATGCAACTTGCATTAAAAACTTGCACGAAAAACTTGCATGAAACTTGCACGAAAAACTTGCATGCAACTTGCATGAAAAACTTGCATGCAACTTGCACGAAAAACATGCACGCAACTTGCACGAAAAACTTGCATGAAAAACTTGCATGCAACTTGCATGAAAAACTTGCATGCAACTTGCATGAAAAACTTGCATGCAACTTCCAAGTCGATTTTTTTAGAAAATTGCCTCTTCCGGCTAAGCGGGGGAAATAGACCCTCCTTCCCATTACTTTTTTTCCTTACCTCAATCCAACCTGCACGCTCTAGCTTTTTGTCACACCTAGTGAGAATCACCATATACCCTTGTATATTAGTCATCAACTCATCAAAATGTTCACTATTTTTTAAGAATGTGTGTATTTTAATTTTTTTTTGTAAAATATATAATAATATCTAAACCTTTTGAAAATTCTCTTTTTATTAAATTTAAAATTATTGCATTTAATTCCACTTCACACTTGATTCCACGCGTTTACTTTGTCGTAAGTGTGTGGGGTGCTAACAAAGTACTCATTTTCGAGGCGTATACGACAAAATGATTTTAGGGAAAAAAAAAAAACCTCTATAATTTGAAAACCAAAACAGACTCAACAACTTAGAATACTTCAATCAAAAAGAGGATATTTCACAAAATATTCTATTAAGAATACAAAAAATTCTATTGGTTTGTTTCTTTTTTATTCAAACGTGAAACTTTAAATGCGATTTCCCAAAAATGCTTAAATGGCGTATACGACAAAACTATTCTCGGGCGCCGATATGTGTTAGACCAAGAGCCCACAGCAAATTTTTGGACGTAAAAGTGTCCTAAAATGCCTATGAGTCGAAAGTTGATGACAGAAATGAAAGTCTTGCGGTCCCTGGTCGCGGCTTTAGTGGGTACGATAGTACGATGAAAACCCCAAAAAAATCAACTCTGGGGATAATTGTATGAACCAAAATTCATTTTCACAAATCCCTAGATAATGCTCCCCTGACCACGAACAGTGAGTTTGAATATTAATTTTCAAAAATGTTCACTAAAACAACTTGACTCAAAAATAATGTTAGACAATAGCCGCGTTTTATTTTCTACTGATTTTGGATCAGGATCATTTTTTAACACGTAATACAAAAACAATTCGGGATCCTGCTCTCTATCTGAATCTATTTCAATGATCCAAACTTTAATTCTTACTGTGGCGGGTAGATGGCTTTTATGGTAAGGTAGTTCTAATTGCAGTGTAAAGAAAAGAGACAGCAAATAACTGAAAATAATTAAAACGTAAGTAAAAACGAGATGTTCATATAACACTGCTGTCATTGTGATCCGTATCGTTTTATTTTTAAGGGTTGATCCTGATCCAGATCCGTAGATAGTAAAACGCGGCTAATGGATCTTTGGCTTTGTTGAAAGTTATACCCTGAACATGTTACCGTTATTTTTTTTATAATTTTTTTCATATTAAGTAATTTTTTGAACAAAATTGCCTCTCCCACCTAAAAGGCAAAGGCTTCCACCTAAATAAGGGAGGGAAATAGACCTCCCTTCTGATACAATTCCTTTATTTTCATGGTTGAACTTATACAGTGTACAACCTAGCTGTTTTCGAATTTTAAGCGAATCGCCCAGTTCATAACCAAATCTACTTTACTAACTTTATTAGTAGAAATAGAATCTTTGAAACAACAAAACATAACGTATGGAAGTCGAATTTAAGGAAAACTTACTTTTGTTGTTTTCGACTTCACTAGAAACTACAATACATTTTGACATCTAGTTTTTAGTGTTTGACTAAAAATTGATGGGAGCATTGAATACTAAATACGAAAGTTGTAGTACTTAATAACGTAAAATTTTGAACAAAATCAGTTTGAACACAATTTTTAAGTTTTTATTTTTTCAAAAATTTAAATTTGAATGTTAATTTTTGAAAAAATAACTTAATTTAAAATGAAAATAAAAGAAAAGATTTTTGGCTTTACAACTACAACAATGTATAGCATGCCGTTGCATGGCTACTGTTTTTTTAAATAAATTGTTAGATGAAAATCTTTTCTATCATCTGCAATATTGTGATGTAATTATCAATCAAAACCCATTTAGATTTTGTCCAAACGACGCCAACACTTTCACTTTAAAGACGAAGTTATATAAAATATACAATTCATTTCATTACTATACCCCTTAGTTTAAATTAACCGCAATATCGGTAAACTGTTTCGCCTTGTCAAAAATTTTCTGTAAAAATAATACTATGTATTAAAATTTTAATTATATCAAGCTTAAACTTAACTCCAAAAGGTCACATTCCACTTAAGATATAGGTACAAGCCTGCTATAAAAAATTGTACCTGGTGGAAAAACTCTGTCAACGCTCTTAGTATACGCAGTCTGCCATCTTTTATTCAATTTCCGACGTCCACGTTGAGGTAAAATTTAATTAACAATTAAATCAATTTCACATCATTTTTGGTATCCTTGCACGCAGAAATACCCATTCGAAAAATGAATTTTTTCACGGTCAAGCAGGAACCTTATATTGTTTTCCCAATGGTGTTTAAGCACGGTCACTCAAAACATGAAACGAAATTTTATTACCCAACCGATATTATAAATACCATGAGTTGAAGGGTTTTTTGATGGTTCTTTGCACAAAATTAATTTATGTTTTTCCAAGAGTTTTTCTTGATTGAAAAAAAAAATTAAAATACCTTCCATAATGTATACACATCTATGTCCAGCACTACATAATGAAGGTAGGTGAAGATACCATCTTATAAAATATTTCTACCTGCATAATTTAAATTTAATGTTTTTCATTATAAAGAGTAGCATAATTAAATGCAAGAAGGTACGTAAGAGACTTTTCCAGAATCTGACGTCTGAGGAATGCAATTTTATGTGGTCTACGAATGAGATACCTAATTTTAATTAAGTGCAGATTTAATTCAATTTTCCATATCATATCAAACTATGTACCAGTAAACAGAAATACAAATAAAATGTACAGTACGCCGCATACACATTAAGTACAATAAAATTGTCAAAAATCAATATATGTAATTAGAAATTAATCTAAGACAAACTCCTATCGTACTCACGAGTACGATAACTAGGGCGCCGCAAAATAATAACGGATTTTTGTAGAAGCATTTTTTGCCATAGGAGGGGGTCCGTCTCCCCTTGTTTAGGCGGGAGGTGCAATTTTCTAAAAAACAAAAAAAAGTAACTTAAAATGAAAAAAAAATATATACAAAAACAACGACAACACTTACAATACACAAATCAAAGGTTTATAATTATTTTTAAATCATTTTTTTTTTAAATTTTAATAAATTTCATAGAAAAGTGCCCCTCCCGCCTAAACGGAAGGAGATATACCCCCTTCCTCCTTTAGTAAAAAAATGATTGTATCAAACCCCTCTACAAAAATTCGTTATAATTTTGTGGCGTCCTATAATTTTTGCAAGCACGCACCGTTTGATCGCAGTATGCCACGATATTTGAATTTTTTTGTGAAAATATTAACAAAATTCAAATGAACAATAATTTAGAACATTATACAGCAGATTAATAAAATTAAAAAAATCCAAATTTTTTACAATTTTTTGCACAAAGAATACAAAACATAAAAAGCATACAATTTACGGATAAAATTGATGTCCAGGTCGATTTATTGAGCCAGATTTATCTGCTACTGATTTTTTCTCACTTTTTGTATGTTCTTTTGACAACTTGCCCGTCACAAAATGTATCGCAATATCATGTTGATGTGAGCTGGTTTTTGATCGCACCTTGATCGCGCGATAAAGGCTATCGTGATCGCCACCGCCATCGCTTAGGTTTGCGCATAGCTTTACTGTAATATATATTTTTTTATTTACTAAATTGTATGTATGTACCTTCAGTACATAAAATACGGTTACTTTAATTATGATTTGGCCGAACGATCGAATGTTCTATCCGTAATAAATTTACAACGAAGTTTTCTCTATATAGTCAAGTCATGTTCATAGTACCTAGGTTTTGTAAGAATTATTCAATAAATTATTATTTTGCCTTATCTTCCTAAAATCCTAAAAAACTTCTATAGTGGCAGAGGCTGTAGATCGAGGTACAAGCAGACAGACATATACAGACAGACGCGACGGACGGAATTGAGGAAAGTGGGTCCTCGTAATCGGGTTCTCGTAATCGAAAATCGTCGTAATATTAAGTTTGATTGAAATCTTGAGTTCGATTTTTTTTTTACTACAAATCCAAAAAAGTACAAAATAGATAATTATTGCTTTTTTTTAAATTCTATTATGTACAAACATCCATAAACCGTACGGGTAAGTCGCAGAAATTCAATTATTTAAAGGTCTTAAAATCACCATTAGCGTATTTACAAAACTCTAAGAGAATCCTGGCATCATGAAATAATTAAGACCAATAATATAATCAAACTTCTTGTGGGAAACCCTTATGCGGATTAACATTCGTCCAAATTAGTTGGAATTGGATCATGAGGTGGTATGTGGTAAGGAAATCGTATTCCAATTGTGGTAATTCTCAGTCATGGCATTTTGGTTATCATTTGTAATAAGTTCTTTAAAGCTTATAATATACTATAATTATGTGGCATTGAAGGAACCAAAGCAGAGGTGGTGAATTTCAGAAACACAATTGTAATGATGCATCACAAAACCACAGGTCCACTATATTTTGGGGGATGATTCTAAGAAAATTAATTGTACATACACCTCCACCAGCCCCCTCTTGAGGATGGTGGAATAGGGGCAATTTCAATTTAAAAAAAAAATTGATATTTTTTTTAGTCAAGTTGATTTTTTTTTATTTTCGTGTGCCTCTGTTTTGTTTTTAATAAATATTATATTAACATTTTGCTCCTTACGACCGAACCACAATAGTAAGTTCGCACGATCCACTTGTGCCTTTTATTTTTATTTAATTGAAATGTTGTATTGGTCTCGCATTTTCGTATGTATACGATTTTTTTTATGTATTGGAAAGAAAATATTAATTAATTTTAAGTTATACATTTTTTATTTTATATTTTGTTTTAATTAAAACTGTAGAGAGTTCAATGCTGAAAGTGAGAAAGTGAGAAAGTGAGATGCACATAATAATAATCCTTTGAAACTTGACTAAGTTAAATTATAAAGTATTTTAGTTTGTATAACCTAAGGGTTATGCTTATGACTTATTATGTAAGTAGATGCATGTTCATAACCAGGTCCTCATAAACCCAAAAAAGATTTTATCCCTTTTAACGGCAAAGCTTAAAAGAACTTTTACAAAACTACTTATGTAGGTACCTGTATGAGTATACATCCTTTTATGCTCGTTAAGATAACGGTAAGTAAAACAAAAACAATAATTTTATACCTTACTAAAAACTTTTAAAATTTTGCTCGGTAATTATTTTTATAGTTTAAGTTTATGTTGAAATTAACAGAAGAACATTTTCCATTCATATACTTTATTCGCTTTCAGTAGGTAGGTACTTATACTATACTTGTCTCATAAGAGTTTTATTACGTTTCATCAAATAAAATTCCTGGAGAGAGTTTCAAACAAAATATTAATAAAAGAGAAAATGTCTTTGACATGTGAACATCTTGTCAGTTAGATTTTAAATGAATGAAAAATATAAAATATATCATTTTAGTCGCCTGGAGGGAGTTTGAGGTAGCAAATAAAATATATAAATGTAACTGCAACTGACAACTGAAAAGAGTGTTTAGCAGCTACTTTTTCTTTAAAAAAACAAACAGAGTCCTTCCCGTGCTACTAGAGTACAATATCAGTATGTTTAAAGTATAAAACCGAAACTGGGTGCATAAGATATGTATATGAAGTGCGATGTGCGACATGTACATAATATATGAATCATTTTACCTAAATTTTACATGTCAAACAGTATTAGTAGCCTAGCCATGGCATGATGGTTGGTGCACAGCGTAGAACTGTCATACCGGAGGTCTGGGTCCGATTCCCAGCCTCTTCCACCTCGCTGAACACATCAAATCTTCTGGACATAGTTGCACCTTGGATGATGTTTCTCTTTTACATTGCTTGCCAGCTGGACGAATATTAGACAAATATGAAATTTTTGAAATCAATAAGCACAAGTGCTTGAATATTCTTAACTGCCAAATTGATTTGCTAAATAACAGCCCACTTCTTAACAAACAAATTTAAATTAAATTTGTACGACTGTAAGGTTCTCCTTTTTACTTCAAATTAACTTTTATTTTAATAATGTTAAAAAAAATAATAAAAAAAAAAAAATTAAATAAATAATTAAATATTCTATATGTAAGAAAACTTTTGTTCACTACGTTATTGCTTAGTAGCCCCCCTATGCGATTGTATGATTCTTTGTGTTAATGTTTAGTGCCCTGATGATGTCCTCAAGAAGACGAAACGCGTCGGCCTCTATATTTTTTGTTTCATTTTAAAAAAATAATATAAAAATAAAAATTATTTTGTGGAAAAAAACAAGTGTTTATTTTAATCAAAAAATTAAAAAAAAATGTAAAAAAAACACCAAATCTTGTCGGGAATAAGTGCACCTCACGTTAGCCGTACGAATTCGGAGGAAAAGTGTAGGTCCCCTCTATTTCTATTGATTACACACATACACATGAATGGTTAAGAGTTGTTAGTTATTAGGCCCTATTTCTACACGAGCCGTCGTGCCACCAATTTTAATTAAACTTTTTAAATTATATGATTTTTTTCATGTCTCGACTCAACCTAAATGGTTTAAGCTTTTTGTCACACCGTATGCGAATCACCCTGTATATTTTTTGCATTCTCCATTTGTGTAGAAAACTAAAAACCTTAACTCTATCGATTGCATTATTTCGAAAACCGTTATTTTATAAAGAAAAGTGTCATAATACTTTTTGTAGGAAATTTTTTAGGCTAAAAATTAGTCCTCAACATTTTTTCTGTACAAGGGACCGTTAGTGATATATTCCTTAACAACTGATTTGGGGGGCCTTTTACCCCCTATAAAATTGTTAGCGGCGTGCGCTCTTATAGATGGTAACATTTTACACTTTCTTAAGAATACCATCAGGAAGGTGTTCAGTGATTTCCATAAATTCTGCTGTTTTTATGTTTAATATGACTGGAACTACTTACAGAAGTGCACTTAACATAAAACTGTCAAACTATTTTGATAGTATATTGCAGCTGGTTTTAAAGTCGCACCGGTTCTGTTTAAAATTATACCGGCACCCTCTGGGAGGTTGGAAGATCCTAGATCTCTCTAAATACACTTATTCAATGATATTTCATATTTTCTGAAATCATTGTGCGTTGCATGTCAATCTTGTGGTCCATAACACTCGAGTAGTTCACATAATACCTATCCGACTTTAATCTATAGACACATTCCAACTTTTCAATCACATCCTTTTGCTCTTTACTACATCACCTTAGGCATAAATTCTTCAGAGAACTTATTGAACAGATGCTACAACTAAAAAGTACATTTAATTCACAAAAGAACTTTTAGCATACGAACTTACTTAATAAAATACGAAGTTTGCAAACATCAATATCGGACTCCATTTTTGTTTCCTTGAAATTTGGACATCTCATAAATAATTGAAAAGAAAGTTTATCATAAGGACCTTTTGCTCATCCTTAACAATGAGGTGAGATGCCCAAAACATCAATATAATGGAAACACATCTCAAACTAAAAGAGTTTTTACCTATTATAATATTTTTCTTGCAAACAAGAAAAAAAAAATGTTAAGATGATTTAGTAGCAACAAGTTTATGATTTTGATTATATTTGAGGAGATTATTGAGAGGTTCTGAACCCTTATCAAATGACTGCCAAAGCTCTGGGGCGAAGGAATACAAAAAATATGAATAAAAATGTTAGCTATAAAGATATATCTGTGGCCCAAGGCCTTCTCGATATCTACTTCGTCTGCTTTCACAATCACTTCAACATTCTAAAGATATGAATGAGGTGAAAGAGAGATGAACAAAAGTTTCGTATTGTTGTTTTAGCGAAGCTACCTCTATATCCTTCGGCAAATAGCAGCGGTTCCGTATTTCTGATTGAAGAATATTCGATTTTCATTCATACAATAGGCAATTTGAGGAAGAATTTTAAACAAGATCCAAGGGTAATTTTCTATGACATAATGCAATTGCATATATATGATGCATCATCCATTTCTCTTGCCGGAGAAAATTTCTAATATTCAAATATCCAACAACAACGTTAGGGAGGGAATTTTGTGTTTGTATTTCGATTCATATTTTATGAATGAAATTTGATTATTTGCTCATCATGTTATTGAAGAGTGTGAATCTTAAAATTGATTGGGATGACATTGAATCGAAGATATTTACAGTGATGTATGGAATTTTGCATTTGAATATAACTCAATTATTGAAGAGGAATGTACCTACTCTGATTTGGGTTCGATGCTATAGTGTTGGATATATAGCCTGCATATTTAATTAATAGTGTATGTACAAGATGATAAGATTATTGAGATAATTTAATTAAAGTTCAGAATGCATGGATGAACTAGCTAGCTACTCAGAGCTAGCGCATATTGATTGAATTGAATTTTAGCTATTTTAGACATTTTGATTTTATTGAAGAAAAATTAATAAACAATTTTGAAGATATTAGTTCGGCTTTTGTATGTAGGTGGCTAAAATATGATATATGTACTTTTTTTAGTATTTGAAATTATTTCTAAAATAATCAACATTTAATTTTTCTAGCATTGCATACATATTCTCTATTTAACAAAAACTGCTTATGAGCCTATGTGATATAATTAATTTTATGAAGTTTTATTTATTTTATTTTGATTTTATTCAAATGATAAATTATTTAGAAAAAAACATATCCAATTATTGGGTGGGGAAGATGCTTTACTCCGGTTCTGCTGTGCTGGTAAATGAAATTGCGCACGCTGCGTTTTGATTTATGTTGCCACATTCATTGAAAATATGGTTGCAACAAAATTTATAGACATTCGGTTTTTATGAACGCCATTAACTGCTGCTTTGCGTGAATGTTGTGACTATAATACTCCTGGCTATAATTATGTACATCTTTTTTTTTGGTTTTAAAATTGTTTTAGTTTTTTAAGATAAAAATATTTTGTTACATGGGGTTCAGCAAATCAATATGCAAACTACTTACATCATATGTGATGGTATGAGGCCACAGTATATCAAAGTTAAAAATAACACTACGTGCAGTGAGAGGAGCTTATATAGGTACTAAATCCCCACCCCCACATTCAATTATGAAAAAAAAAATGATTGGAAATATTAAAAATAAAATGCACGACTGGATCGAGCGAACTTGCTCTTGGTAGTTAAAGTTTCTTTGAATTTATAAGATTGAGTGTATTATAAGTAAGTACATATGTATAAGAATTATACATGTATATATTTATCCATATACATACATACCTACATGAAGAATTTGAAAATAAATTGAATTTTTTTTGTAAATCAACATAATTCGAAGTTAATTCAGTAAAAAAAAAAACTCTTTTTAGATTTTTTTTGGAGCTAAAAAAGTACACCACCTGATTTCTTTTAAAAATTTTAGTTTTTGAGCAAAAAATTCGAAATTGCAGGAGTGGTTTTTTTTTAATTAATTTTTTCCTATATAAAATTTTGTAAACATTTTTAAGAAAAAAAAACTGGTACACAATTTTTTAGTATTTATTAGTATTGAATTAATAAATTAAATTTCGAAAAAATCATCTAGTACCCGTTTTTGAAATATCGAATTTAAAAAAAAAATTTTAAATTAAAATTTTAAAATTATTTTTTTTTTTTAAATTTCGATATGTAGTATGATTTCAAATTTTTAGAGGCTTTTGTATTAAGATTTTAATTTAAATCGGTTATACAGACAATGAGTGGTACTGTTAATAATGGCTAACTGTAAATTTTGTTTTTAGTAAATCATACACCGTAGCAATATTAGCATTAAGAAAAATTTTAATCAGAATCGTAGTACATAGTAGTTTTCGAGAAAATTTAAATTATCTGTGACGGGTTTTTAACATATACCTATACATACATACATATATATTGGAAGGCGTTAATTTTGGCTATAAGAAAAAAATATGTTAAAATTATTTTAATAGTGTTAAAAAATCGATCGGTATCGAATTTCATAAAAATGAACTAAGTCGTTTTCGAAATATTTGGTTTTCAAAAAAATTTGAAATTTTTTTTAAAATTCAAAAAAAAAAAATTTGAAAAATTTTGGAATACAAAACTATGTATTTGGATGTTTCCGAAGAATCTCCATAAAAAAATAATCAAAATCAGTTAACTTCTTTTTGAGAAAAACGGAAATTAAAAAAATGGTTCTATGGGAGGTACCATTTACAACCATTTTTCGGAAATTTCATTTTCATCCAAAAAAAAATTTAATATAGCTTTTAACGGCCTTTAGTCCATGAAAATTTTTTTGCGTTTCGTCCCGGCGATCTCACTTGGACTCATCAGTTGACTAGTGAGGGCCTTGTCAATACGCAATTTCCATTAAGTTCAGTTCATCTTACATAGATTTCATGGTGAATACCTAGTGTGAACTATATCTAACCAGATTAGAATTCCTAATCATTAAAGCTAGAAGTTTTTTGTGCCCGTGGCCTAGCAATGTTTATATACGAAGGGCCACAGGCACAAAAAACTGATGAGTCCAAGTGAGATCGCCGGGACGAGACGCCAAAAAATTTTCATGGACTAAAGGCCGTTAAAAGCTATATTGAATCAATAATTCAACAAGTCCAATAAAATAGTGCTAAGTCTTCTACTTGGCTGATTTATTTCAGTAGTATATAGAATTTGTATTATTAAAAAAAAAAAAAATCTTCGCAAAAAAAAATTTATTGAATTTTTTTAGAAAATTCTATTGAGAAAAATTAAGTTTTCCAAAAATGTTAAAAAAATGTATATGACAGGTACAGTTTTGTTGGTCCTAAAATGTCCAAAAAACGCTCGATACTAACCAAGTTTGAATAAATTGGACCCATTCGTTTAGGCTTTAATAATATTTCAATCGACCCAACCATCATAATCAAAACAAACTTTTTTTAGAACATTTCTGAAATGTTTAAAGTTAAACCCATTTCCGGCTAGCATTACGAAAACGCAACATCATAGGTACCTGCGAACTTCTGGAACCTAACTGATGATAAATGAGGATAAACTTAGTAATGAATTTGAGAGTTAATTGAATTATCTAATCGACCTGTTTTTGGATTTTTTTCAAATATTTTCTTTTCATGTTGATTTTGCTCCTTCAAAATATGAAATTTTCGAAATTTTGAGGTAGAATTTTTGAAATATTTTAAAATTTTATCGGAATTAAAATTTTTCAAAGTAATGCTAACTACAGGTAAATAAAGGTTCAAATTATATTCTTAAATAATGTTGAAGCAATTTATATGAGTTGCCTGTCTGACAGGTGAGGTGAAAGCACTAAAGTTGCGTTTTCGCAACGCTCGCCTAATCCAGTAGCATTTGAACCTAAAAAAAATATTTCCTTTCGTTCCCGTTTCAAATCAGATTGAACGGTTTTTTCTCAAAATGTTGTGTGCTTATGTTTTTAATATACCAATTTTTTAAGAAACATAATTTTTGATTGTATCCTAATCCAACAAAATGATGAGTATTTTTTTTTAGGTCAATTGTCTTTCAATTTTTGTAAAGTTTTTGATTTTTATTTTTTTAAGGCTGGATTGAGAAACTTCAAATTTATAAAGCGTATAGGTAATTTTGGTCTAGATTTTTGAAAAAAAAACATAGTTTTTTGATTTTTTGTTTAATTTTTGAAAAAAAAAATTGTTTAAGTCATTTTTGTTTGCAGTTTTTGATTTTTATCTTTTTAAGTGTTGTTTTCAGAAACACCAAACTTATACAACAAATAGATAATTTGGTCTTCATTTTTATAAAAAAAATAAAATTTGTGAAAAATGAGGTTTTTGATTTTTTTTTTCATTTTTGAAAAAAAAAAAAAATTGGGGAAAAACGACGTTTTTTACAATTTTTAAATTTTATTCTCTCGAGGGTTACCTTAAGAAACTTCAAATTTATACAGAGTATACACATGTAATTTAAGTGTTCATTTAGGAAAAAATTAATTTTTAAATTTGTTCTTGATTTTTTATTAATTTAAAAAACAAATATTTTTTTTTAGGTCAATTTTTGTTTTTATTATTAATAATTTTATTCATGTTCAATATCTTTTCATTTTCAATTGTATCTCGGTATATTTAATTATTATTTCATAAGAGAAAGAAGAAAATTTTATTTTAATAATTTTGATAGTGCTTTCGGCGAGCGTTGCGAAAACACAACACAAATTTTCTGCGAAACCAAAAGCTTTTCCATTTTTTTTTTTAAATATTTCCTCTATTTACACAAAAGATATCCAGTATGTGAAATTTCAAGTTCGTAAGTCAACTGGAGATATCAGTCGCCGGAAATGGGTTAAGAAATAGGAATCAAATTACAATATTTTAAATCTGAAAATTTGTTTGTCTGTCTGTTTGTTCCTCCTAATTTCAAAAAATATCTAAGTGATTGCAATGAATTTTTTTCTTCCAAATCTAAGACCAATTTATACAAAAAATTACTGAAATAAAAAATAAAAAAAAAAGATTTTTAAATGAAATATTAAAAAGTTTTTTTTTTACGAATGGGAAGCAAGGCGAGCACGAGTTTGCTAGTACAAAATATTTCAAAAACTTGATAGAAATTTTTTTTTTCCTTGAAAATTCGTTGAACTTCCAGTTAAACTTTTATTATTTTTATTTAATTTAATGCTTTTTGTGACCTTTAGTCCAATGCGTTTCGCCCAGGCACGACAGTTGGGCTCATCAGTTAGAAGCTGTCGTACCTTTCTATGACGCAATATTTTGGTCGATGACTACCGACTCTTAATAAAATCTACAGTACATACTACATATGCACTGCAAATTATATTATTCTAGGGGAACATGGTTACATTTATAATATATATATAAATAAAATTGGCAGTGTATATGTACTGTACATTTTATTAAGAGTCGGTAGTCATCGACCATCTAATGTTAAAATAATTGGATTTAGTATTCCTTCATCGTTCTTGGTACCTAATGAATTGCAATAATGCCCACTATTTCTATATATACTGTAAATCTATAATTTAAATGGGTTTGTTATATATATAAGGTTGACATTTAACGAGTTATTCTTACGAAATATTGAAAATCTTTACGAAAAATGTATCCTATTTTCCTAATTTCATTCAAACCTACATCAAATGTCCTCTTTTTGGAAAATTTTATATACATTAATGCGTACTTGCAAAAGAATGCACCTTATCACCATTTTATGTATATAAAATTTAATATCTATACTCTATCGATTAGAAAACACCGACGTGATTTAATAAACACATGCTTTGCAATCAACACGTTTTATAAACTACTATTATTTTCTATTGCTTGTCAGTTTCATTTAAATGGATTTTTATTTGAGATTTTAACCCCATAACCCATAACCCATCTGTTTTTTATGATGATTGATGTTCGTGACAAAGACCAAAAAACAATGTTGCTTCAGTTTTTATTTAGTTTTTATTTGCTATCATAGCCTTTCATAAATTTTTTTTTAGCAGGCTCATGTTTCTTATGCGTTGCGTTGATGATGATGGTTTTAGAATCGATATAACAATTTACTGTTAACATTGGATAGGAAAAAATAATATGATTCTCTTGAATTTTTAGAATACCGTACGAAAAAGGTTGCATTCAGGGAAAGTTCAGAAATTCTTAATTATTCTTGTATAGTAAACACTGATCGATAAATTTTAGAATTTTTTTTTTTTGACCAAACTTAAGTTTTCGGTCGGCTTTTAGTCTCCTGAATTTTAATATGACCTCAGAATTGTTTCAGAACTTCACGCTTTCGATATATTCGAACTTACAAGTAAATACAAAATAAACAAAACAACGACCGCACCTACCGAAATCAAGACAACTTACGTTTTCTATATGAAGAACTTAATCTATCAGCACATTGCACTGCACATGGTGGTCGTGCTCATTTACCAAAGCTTAGTATGACAATTCGGACGATTTTAATCATCGTGAATAAAATCAGTGGCTCTTTAATTTTTCCTTGAACATCGTTAGTTTGGATGCAACACATATTATCAGATATAATAATAACGTTCAACGTGAAAAAAATTAGGCCAAAGTTGGAAAATCATCGTATAATTTGATAGTGTGTGGGAGGGGGAGGGATGCTGCTGCTGCCTATGTTCATGATTCGTTCTAAATTTACTGACAGGATTAAATTAAAACCACGAGCAATAAGCAACAACATCGTACGGTGTGTAGTCAGTTTACGAGCAAGAACGTGAGACCCAGTCTTGTATTTTATTTCATAAGCTTCTGATTTGTATTCTCTTGCGTGGATCTGATATCTTCCTACAGTTTTTTGTTATTTTTGTGGGGATTCACTTCGGAATGAATAAGTATGACATATGATGGTATTTTGCCCAGTCAACAAAATTAATGAGTTGTGAATGATACTTCAGATGCGAAACTGGTTTGGATTTAAGCTGAGTGAACCAACAGTGATATAGTCATCTGATTTCCTCAATGGTAATGACAATGTCTTATCTTTCATGTATTAATGACCTTATTTCGTATTTTCACTTGCGATATATTTAGGTACTATAGGCAAGGTTTGGATTCCTAAAAAAAATCGAACTCGAGATAACGATCAAACATGACATTACGATGATAGAAAACACGAAAAAAGTGGGTCCCGCAATTCCGTCTGTCTGTATCTCGGCCTACAGCCTAAACCAATGAAGCGTTTTTCTTTAAACTTGGATCATAAGATTTTTGGGTGATTCCCTAGAGGGAAAATTACCATAGGACCATTTTAAGAAAAGTTATTTATCTCAAAAATGGCCCTAACGATTTAAAATCTTTTCTGTGTACTAGTAATGATATGGTCTACATTTTGATAAAAAACAAATCTACCAAAAACTGTTGTTGTTAACGGTACCTGCCATAGAACCGTTTTTTTTTTTTTTTTTTATTTTCGACTTTCTCGTTAATTAGTAACCACTTAACCAATTTTGATCTCAAAATTTTTACTTAGGAGGTCCTATATGTCCTTTCAAGTTTGAATAATACTGCACACAAATATTTATTCTGATATTAAAACATTTAAGGTACTTGTTTTATCAATTTAAAGAATGTGTTTCAAGCCTTTTTTGACATATTAAAATTTCCATTCTTCAATTTATTAAATGGATAATTACATACATACATATATAATTATTCATTATGTGTTTTAAATTAATACACTTATAGTCTTATTAATTAGATTTTTGGCTGTTTAAAATATGTCTAAATATTTCGAAACAGTCGGAAATATGCTTTATTTAATAAAAAAAAATTTGCATTTCTCAAGGTTTAGACAATAGATTATACGCTGTCTAAAGCAAGATAAAACGAAAAATCACTTTAGCAACAATTAGAAAGGTTTTTTAAAAACTTTGACGGCTGTCTAAAGTTAGACAATGTTTATTAATACGACCATTAATCTTTAAAATTTGAAGAAACTTTTACTACAAGAGCAAATTCGTGCGACCCAGTCGTACATTTTATTTATAAAATTGTGTTTGTGCTTACAAGTCATGCTCTGCTCAGTCAATATCCATATGATTTCCTGAAATTTTGTTTGACTTGTTTTCAAACAAAACGCAAAAAAACTTTGAAAAACCAACTGCCATATTCATAAACAAAAATTGGTTATTTCAGCTCTCGTGTTAAGGGAAACTACACCATGGAATAAAAATTTTCCGGACTCAAAATAAAGGCAATTGCTTACTGCTCCATTATTGAGTCCGGAAAAATGTTATTCCATGGTGTAGTTTCCCTGAACACGAGAGCTGAAATAACCATTTTTTGTTTATAAATAAGGCAGTTAGAGAATACAATTTCTCAGCCCTCTCGTATTTATGAATAATGCAAAAGTTGAAATGGAAAATATGTACGAAAATATAATAAAACAAAAGGCCCTGGCCTATATATATTATACGTACCTACATACGTATGATAATGTAGTTAATAGAATCCATGTATTGATATTTACTGTTGCATGGAATTTATCGATTTGGTTTTCCTATAAAACCTTTTTTAATATTTGATGGAAAAGAAAACTTTCAAGAAGAGAAATGGAATTAAATTATCCTTTACCTTGATAATTGGTAGCTACAGGTACATACATTTAAAAAATAAAATGTTGTACCTTTTACACAAATTTATACACAGGTATTTCTTAGATCAAAGGCGAAAATTTCTTGTTAAAGTTGAATAATTTTTTTAAGGATATAACTAACTTGAATCGAAGAGATTTATTGGTAGCCTTACTTAAAGTTCGCATGTGAAAAAAAAAATGAAAACAATTTACGACCTTTGTATTCTTTGATGTTTGCTTTGGTGTAAATGGCCCTTTACCTAATCAAATAAACTCACTAGCTAAAATTGAAAGACATCTTTTTAAGGCAAATAACTTATAGCAGGTAGAAATGAAGATAAGGTGTTATACTTACGATTACTTTTCCTTAGATGGCGCTTACATTCCAGGTTGGGGTACGGCCTCAACTAACAAGCCAAACTAGCCAGCTCGGACCCTAGCTAGCTGCTTTCAGTTACGCACACCAAGTTGGTAGAGGGGTTTCTTCATTCGGGTGTGCCATTTAAGGAGGGGTCTTTTTCCGCTGCGGAAATCATCAGGGGTAGATTTGAAAACTCGTCGGTCTAGTGCGTCGGTGTCCATACGCTCCACGTATCCCAGCCATCTTATTTTTTTGTAAACAGGTCAAACAATCTTCCTTTCAAGGGACCCAAGCAGGCAGTACAGTGTCCTCCAATTATCGAACCAAAGATGCCTTTCTTTCCAATTTTAGTGTTGAAGTCGCCACGAATAATAATGATATCGTACTTTGGGCACAAATCATACGAACTCTCGAGAAAATCGTAGAACGCTTTAAAATGAACTCTTCAATAATTTCAATTTCAGAACATCCCAAGAAGAAGCGTTTACTATTTTGACAATTAATCCAACACATACTTTTAAACGTATGTGTGTTTTCACAGTGCACTCCTAGCACTTTTTAATGAAATCGGGAGTGAAAAAACACTCCTAAATCATCACTCCGAACATCAAATGGAAGGTTTTTGGAGTGTTGGGAGTGTGGATGGAGTGAAAAAAGAGTGCTAGGAGTGACCAACGGAAAACGACATAAGCATAATTCACAAAATTTTAAATTCATTTAAAAATACATTTAAACTCATTTAAAATCATTGAAAATTATTTAAAATCATTTCTCAATTTTATAAATTATGATTTATCAAAATCAGTAATTTTTATTGTCATAAAAATTTTAAATTACAAACTCAAAATTTTCTTTTGTAAACTTAGTTCCGACCCACTGTACTTGCAGTTAAATATTCAGTGCTTTTCATATTTTTGTATTGCAACAGGATATCTCTTTGGCTACGGTATCTTTACTTGGAAAGCTGCAGCCGTTTTGAAAATTTGCATGGGAGTATTTCGTGTTTATGGAGAGTACGCAAAAAAAAGCATTTACTTTTGCGCTTTGTGAATTCCGTTTCCCATCCTGTATTGACAAAAAATATTAATACATTTGCCACGAAGCAGGACCTTTCAGCTCCGAACTTTCACCATTGGACACTTCACCACCAGCTTCTGACCACCAGCCCTTTTAGTGCCTGGAAATTTTATCACAGCGGTTTCGCCACTGAGTAGTTCGCTACCGTTCTTTCACCACCAGAGTTTTGACCACTACCACCTGATAGGTAATGCAGTGTTAATTATTCAAATATGGCCTATTCATTTTTAAATAAAAATATGGTAAGTCACAATAAAATACGGATTTTTACGTAAGTTAAAAAACTAAAGTTGTGTAAATCCCGTCTAAACAAGCGAATTTGCGTGTTACAATTTTTGACGTAAATTTCAATTTGCTATTATTTAAGCTTTTTAACAATTAAACATGAAAAAATTTCTCCGCCAGTAACAAATAGTGTTTTTAAATGATTTTATATTAATTTATATAGTAAATTTTTAATTTTTGTGGTTTTTCTTTGGTAAAACGGGCTTTTCTGCACGATTTCTTAAATAAAATGCTTATGATTAAGCTAAAAACGATTACGATGTGTTATTTTTACTAATGAAAACAATTATTAATTCTTATTGTGAATCAACCATTTCAAACTTGATACTACCTTGCCAACACGAAAACGAAATATCCAGACACGAAAAATCTGGCACTTAAAACTGCGGCTGTGAAATATCCAGCACTTAAATGTCAACACTCAAATATCCAGCGTTCAATAGAGCTTTTTAACAAACAGCAATATATCTCTGTCTCGTTCATTTTTAAATGTCAAACCAAAATTCTTGGCACAATGACATTTTAGTGGCAACCATTTGTTTGTTTTTTTTTCGGAGGCAAATAAAGATTTGGAATTGTTTTTTCCTTTTTTTTTAGAAAACCGACAAGTAAAAATGTTTTCATATTTTATATAAGATATTTTAATCTTTTTATGGCACAAAATAGCTAGATTTTTGTAATTAAAATTAGCTCGCCTTTTTTTTCCTTTCCACAACAACACAAAATTTTGGATACAATCCTGGAACACCGCCATTAATTTTTCACGTATGCAACTGAAAATGTTGAAATAGGGCGCGTTTAGCTGGCAATCCATAGCTATCCGGATAGGTTAGTGCTGTTGTAATTCCATAGAAAAATTAAGCTGATGAACCAAACAGCTGTTGTCAAAAACAAATCTCAAAGCAATCAAAAAATTTTTGGTATACTAAACCATCCGATGGGCAATTCGAGGATTACGTTTGCAGTTGCGTTTTGTTTTGCTGGTGTCGCGTTATTTGCTGTTGGTTTTTCGTTGTTTGTAAAGGAATAAAATATTATAAAAATGTATTAATATGCATTTCAGTGAGATTTGCAATAAAATTAACCAAATAACTGCTTAAAAAAAATTAACTTTAATTTTCCTTTTGTTAGTTGTTCTGACCTTTGATAGAAAATGTTACCTATCCGGTTCGAAAACATACCGGACACTAATCTATCAGATAGCCTATCAGAGTGCCAACCTAAAGCAGCCAATGACAGCCAATCACAGTGCAGACTCAAAAGAATAAATACAAACAGGCAATTTAAGGAATGCAGCAGATGGAATCGGAGATGTCATCTTTAATTTTGTTTTACCTTTTTTTTTTATAAATGAATTTTTGTAAATGTTTTGAATATTTTGGCGGGGAGTACAATTATAGTGAGGGGGGTACAGTAAATGCCAGGCGAGTACGAATACTCCCTTAGTACTCACTTCAGCAGCTCTGGCTGCAGTTACATTGAGTATCAGTTAAATTCTATCAGTTAAATTCTTAATTTTTCTTTTACTTGGATTTTGCATTCGTTGGTATTTACATCGTTCAGCCGAGTGATGTGCTAAAAAAATAAAATTTGTTATACTTTGTTTAGAATTGGTGTACGTTCTTCTTTGTGGGTTTAATTTATAATTTATCATTTGAGGTCAATACCTTTGCGGTACATAATTTACCATCGCCCACCTTTTCTAAAGCTGGCCATACACGATAGTGCCAAATGACTCGGCCGAAATTGCATCATGTAAATGGATTCGGCCATGTTAGTTGGACTTTCAGCAGTTTCTAAATCCACCAGTCCAATTGGCACCGAGCCATTTGGCTCTCTCTTTAAAGATTGTGATTTGTGCGTTGATAATGTGCGTAACTGCGGGTACACCTTTTTTATTGTTCTCGATCATTTACAAATCAGTGCCCCTGATCATCAAGGCTGACGTAAAAAAAATTAAGGTATGTCCACCTATACAATATGTCGAATTGAAGGTCAGAAATGCAAATGGGTGTGCATAAGTGATATTAAATCTTTATTTTTAGGATGTTTAAATCTCAAATGAAAAAAATAATATTTTTTTGGTAAAAAAAAAAAAACTTAGATAATAGATTAAGTCTTAAATAAAAAAAATTAACGAAATTGATTTTCCTGATAAATGGAAAGCGACATTAAATACTTCAAGATCTAGATATGTATTTCAAATGTCAGCATGGTTTCTATATAAGTATGAAATCTGCGAAATGTACATGCTTTGCTTTTGATTTCCTTTCAGAAATGTTTAATGCTACTTCACCACGATCACCTTCATAACCCATCACTTACTGAACTCGGCCATTAATCTACATCGTTTTATTCAGAACATATATTTAACAATAATTTACATATATTTCTCATACTTATGATATTATGTCAAAACATGAAGGTTATATAGAGGGAAAAATAAAATTCTTCACTGGATGTTTTTAACCAGAATGTTTTGGATGTGTTTTTATTTTTTCAGGATTTTTTCTAAGCGATTTTGAGTTGCGATTTTATTTAATGACAACTATTTTGGTCCTTCGAGCCGGATCTCCTAAGTTCTAATAGATATCAAAACACATAGGTACATATATACATTTGCTTGTATGTATGTATAACGATTATGAAAAAAAAACTATATTTGTTTAAATTCTCGTCTTCATAGCCGCACAGAAATGATATACTATTGTATTTCTCCCTTTAAAACCGAAGTCTACCCTTAAGCGCTTGATTATTTTATTTTCTTTCATTTCTATATGTACCTACTGAAACTGATAAAGATTCTATAGCATACATGAATAATAACATTTTCAGGTAATACACAGCCATATAAACATACGGTATATGTTTATTACCCATTTAGGGAAATTCATACATATTTTCCCAAGCTAACTTTGCCTTTAACACAACAAGCAAGCACTTTCACGTGCAAACAAAATTTACAAAAAAGTCTTCCTACGCAATAAATATAGCTTAGAAAATGGTTAAGAAAACCCCCCAATTTGAGTTGAAGAATTTTTATATACCTAAAACTCTTGTTCTCAATATTTTCAACCTTAAAGTTTCTCAATTTATGCCTTTGGGCACTTTAGCTTCTTGCTTCTCTTTTCTTTCTGTTCTGCCTTCCGCCAGCATGTCTTATAAAATCCAACACAAATTTTTACTCTTTAGTGAACAAGAAGAAATTTCCAGTATAATGCATTGGTTGAGTTCATCTTTGATGATGAAAAGGGAAGAAAAAAATGTGAAATGGATCAATAAGGACTTCCTCTCATAATGTTTACCCTTGTTAACAACATTGTTTTGGTTTTACCGACTGTTGGCAGAGTGATGTAATGTAAATGTGGTTTTTTTTTTTGTATGTGTACTGCAGTGATATAGTAGGTTTGCTTGACTTTAACTAACCTTCATTAGGTCGGAAAACGAAGTGTAACATGATAACGATGTGCACGAAATATGTGAGCCTACGTATGTGAAGCTGCGTTCATTTAGCCATTAGGGTCATGTGTAAAAAAAATGTTGATTAGGATGTGAATCTCTATTCTACTTGCTGAGCAGGTATAACGAGCAGATAATTTCGAAGGACTTCTCCCAAAGTAAATAATGAAGGTACGTTTTGTACCTAAATTATAATCAGTTTCTGTAAGGAACAGTAGTTGTAGATACGTAGTTCAGCTTTTTTCAATATTTTAACTCATGTGATAATAGCCGATTAGGTACATGACTGAACCATTGTTCAACGCACCGAAATTGGTGAATTATAATAGCTGCACCACGCCAGACATGCTTCCAGTATCCTGGATGTCCGAACGTTCCGAGGTGCCAACAGAGAATCGGATCACTACTTGGTGGTAGCTCAAGTACATATGGTGGATATCCATGAAGCCACAACACCGAGCGGAAGCTGTGAAAAGATTTGATGCCGAGAAGTTAAAACCGTATAAGATATCGCCAAGACTTTTGCAGACTACGTGTCTATTAATCTCTCAGCAAGCCCGCCACCAGCATCATCGTCTGCAGAGAACCAGGTAGAAACACTGCCAAAATGCTATCAGGAGTGCCGCCACTGATGTGCTTGGCTTGACTAGGCCACCACAACAAAACAACCCTGGTTCGACGAGGAATGCAGGCTGGCGCATGCAGCAAAGAATAAGGCTTACCAAACAATGCTACAGATTAGACCCAGATCTACTAGAGCAGTCGGAATCTCTACGGGCTTACAAGAAGAAAGAAACGTCACCGACTTCTCAGGAGGAAAAAGTGAGAGCACGCGAAGCGGGTGGTCCAGTCTATTATGATCTGTATCGGCAGGGGTGATGTTCGAAAGTTTTATCGAAGTGTAAGGCAATTTACCCATCAGGGATACAAGGCCAGAACAGAAGCTTGCCGAGGTAAGAGTTGGAACATGATGGTAGTGGATACACAGTCGGTACTGAGGATATGGAAACAAAACTTCCCAAGACTAATAAACGGCAAAGACACACAAAATTAGACAGAACAATCCATTCAACTTGGATGATGATGGCCAACATTTCTATCCACCCGACCTACACGAAGTGCGGTTAGCAATATCCAAGCTTAACACGCGCGTACAATTCGCTATTACTTTACTTAAAACATAACATACGATATAATCCACTTGACTATTAAAAAAACTGTTGACAAATCCTTTAATCTGCTTTATCTACTAACAAACCAGTAATCTTAGATTAGAACATTATAGGTACATATCATTACTATTATATAAAGACGAAACAAATATTTTATTTGTCCGCATTTTTCTCAGAAAGTATTTAAGCGATTTACTTGAAACAAATTTTATAATTTTCCTTCCATGTAAATAGATATTTTTTATTTGTTAAATATATTTGTTAAATTAGATTATTAACTTTTAAGAAAATTTCGTACACTTTTTTGTCGAAGTTGACCAACATATTCAATTATGGCCGTGTGCGAATTCGTTTAAAATTGCGATTAAATTTTATCCGACATTAAAATTTGACAATTCTACGTACAGATTCAACTCACTAGTGTCAAAAATTAATCTTTGGATAAAATTTAATGCGATTTTAACCGAATTCACACACGGCCTATGCTTTTAAACCTGCTTAATATTTTACAAAAATGGGATTTTTATATAAAGACAATAGTTCTATTCAAATTTTAAGCCCTAAATCATTTCTTAACTGTACTTACAAGCTGAGAAATAAATTTATTTACAAATTATAAATTTATCAACTTTTTGTATTTTGCATCTATGAATTCGATTCAATCGCAATGACTGGGTTGCTGCTTTGTTCCATTTCATTATCGTTCCGTGTTTTGTGCATTTTCTTTTGTTTATTGGCCTTCTGAATCTCTGTCCACTCAATTGTTCGCTCACTCATTTACATTTTTATTCCTCCTTTTATTCCACTCAATTGTTGACTTTTTGTAACGACGACGGTCAATGCGTAGTGTGTTTGTTTTTTCCTTCTTCTTAGGCGAACTAGAATGTTACATACATACCTACATATTTTAAGTATGGGCACCACTGCCGTGCGCAGTGTGCTTCTTCTGCAGTGAACCGATGTGTTACATAAATGTACATATTTTTAGAGGAAAATTGGCAGGGCATTTAGTAGAATGCAGCATGAAAAAAAGGTTTTCTGAAAGCTGCTAAAGATTATGAAAATGGTTAAGGAATAAAATACAGTGCAAGCTCCCTTAGCCAGACAGTGACGGTCGCAACAATGTTGTCCGTCTAAGGGAGTTTCCGTCCAAGGAAAAAAATAAAAAATAGTTATAAAAGGAAATGTATAGTTGGTTTCAGTGAGAGAAAATAAAATTCTTTATTTGGTTACGGAAAGCATATGGAAGTATGTATATAAAATTTTTGTTAATAATATAGTAGAAATTGCGGTTTGTCTCATGGAGCATTTGATATACTCTTACCTACTCATATTAATAAGTATATTTAAAGCTTGCGAATCAACGCGAGCACGGGTCGGCTAGTTAGAAATACAGATGGAAGTAACATGATTGAGCTACTCTAAGACGTATGCCTACGAAATTTTCAACAGTTTTTAGTAGTTTCTTGTAGTTTTTTAGCTTAAGTCAGTTGAAGTCTTTTACAAACTCTACCAATTATTAATTTTTTAGTTTTGCTGAGAAAATAATACATAACTGTGTTAACTTGGCCCCAAATAGTGTTCAATTTTTTTTTTTTTTTAAGATAAGCAATCAAAGTAATATTTGGTCACCTATTAAAATTTTTTGACCACCCATAGTTATCGAAAAAATCGATTTTTAAAAATGGGGGTTTGTCGCCCCATGCTGCACCCAAAAAATCGATTATTTCGTTATGATAGGTCTCTAGTTGAATATTATTGAAAAACCTATAACTTTTTTTGACCACCCAAGAAATAATTTTATAATGATTTTTGGAAAAAAAATCATGCTTATATGTATTTTTTATTATTTTTTTCTATATTTTCTTATTTCAAAATTTGTAAATACAAATTGTAAGAACACCCACAATAATGTAAAATGACCAGCCCTTAGAATTTTTCTATCTCTTGAAATAGTATTTTTTTGAATATTTGTAAGAAAAAACTCGATTATCCTAGAGTACCATCGCTTGATGGTTATCGAGATATGGTTAACGAAAAAAATAATCACAAACCTATCAACCTACGAATGTATGCTAGTACACACACCAAACAGACATCTCTCTAGAAATTATGGATTTGGATTCAGGGACATCGAAACATGGGGATACCTATGTCAAAATTTTCAGTTTTCGGACTATTGAACAGTGTGTCTACCGAACTAATTACTAACAAATATCTTTGATAATCAATTTTAAAATACATTAAACTGCATAACTGCATTAAACTTCTCACTGATGCTATAGATAAATTTATGGTTCAGTGATGGTAGGAATTAAATTATCACATCCATAAATCAAACTAAACTAATGTCATGTAAACACACAAAGGGATTTATTTCCGATTAATTAATGAATACTCATCATGCTCATGGATGTCAGCCCGTTTATCAGGGAAGTTCTAAGACGGAAGTATTATTATTATTACTACAAGAATGTATAACAATATATGCTGTGCTTTGTCTACTATTTCATATTAGTTGATTTTCGACTTATATTAATAAGGGACGCTTGAATTTGGTTTTTGGGCTTGAAAATTTTTTTTTTGTACCTATGTATGATATGTTAACCAATAAATACTTATTCCTTGTTCAGATTAAATGTATCTGCTTTTATTTTGTTTCTACCACAAGAAAATTTAAAAAGAATATTAAGGATGATAAAACCCTTCAAAATAGAAATAGTTTTTAACTTATTCTCATGAAGTGGGAAAGATTTAGCCAACGCACTTTTCGTACTACCAACTACCAACACTCCCAAAAAAAAAGGAAGCTGTCATGGAAAAAAAGGAACAGTTTAAAATTGACAAACTTAACTTCATCTAAAGGAATTCGTTTTTTAATTAGTCTAAAACACTTGAAAAGATTTGCAGGAATTTCAGTCTTAGAAACTAAGTAATTGACGATATCTTCAGGCTCAGTATTAGGATGAAATTTAGAGATGTGAATCCAATACGAAGAGTAAAACACTTGCAGTGGTGAATTAAGATTGGCACCCTTCAACACACGGTGTGTTTTATGATTGGGTCTAATCTGATTAATGTTTAACTTAGATCTAGCATCAACACGTGTCAATTTAGCGGCCGCTAATTTAGCTGCAGCCAACTGTGCAGCAGATGCATGAGAAGTTGAAGGATAGTCTTTAGCATAGTCGAAAGACGAATCAAAAAATTTCGAGTTATTAGTAACAACAGTCGCAGCAACATCAGCATCTGTAACATTAGCAACAGCACCATCAGATGCAACAACACCCACTTTGGCAAGGAGAGCTCCCGCTGTATCCACAGCATCAGCATTGGCAAGATCATTAGCAACAAAAATTGGATTATTTGCGTCTCCAACATTCACAGCTTTGGCACCCACAGTATCAGCAACACCAGCATGGGAAAGGCAAACACTAGCAGCTTTCATTATACCAAGACCAGCAAGATAAGCACCTGCAGCATCAGCATTACCAACACCCAAATCCGCAACATTAACAGCAGCTACACCATTATCACCAACAATAATACCAACATCATTATCGTAAGCATTGACGACTGCCACACAATCACCGGTGCTAACCATCGTAGTTTGGAGGAGAACATCACTCTCACTCACTCTTACATCCGTATTATTAATACCAGTAGGTAGAGAAAGAGAGCATGATGCGGACAATCCAACAGCAGCACTTTCTACAACTTCCCCGCTCAGACCAGAGGGACAGGAGTTGTTTTTATGTTTTTGTTTTCGTACTAGCTTTAGATGAAGAAACCGTTTTTTTTAAGCTTGCAGAAGCTTTTTTTACACTATTTCTATTAACATGTGATGGTGAGGGGGTGAATTTATTTGTATGAGATGGCATAGGTGAAGCAGGAGAAGAAGAGAGTTGCCTATCTTTGAGAAGCTTCAAATGATCACTTTTATTTAGTTCATTGCACTTAAGCTTAGTTTGGGAGCGAAGAGTGCGCAGGGGTTTAACTGATGCATTAACATTGAGACAAGAACTGAGCTTTTCAAATTCAGTTTTGTTTTCAATAAAGAAGTCAAAAAGATCTTTAACTTTAGCAATGCAAGCCAATAAATTATTGTTCTTGCAAAAATTACACATCCAAAATAAGTTTTCGTTCGATATTAGTGAGGATTGTTCGGAAACGACAATCTTAGCACAGTTTACATGAAATCCCGATTTACATATTCCACAGCTAATCAAATCGCCAGTGGATGTTAGGGTATTACACTTTGCACATTTATTGATCATGATTATTCAGAATAACAACAAGAATGAAGAGAAAGAACAAGAAGCACAAGATATCTCTATGAAAGTAGACATGGTTCATAATTTAATTTAGGGGCAGTGAAAACTACACTTACTGCAGCCCTGGAAACATTCCTTTCACTAGTCCTACTCGATTTATTTACGAAAAAATGGCGGCCAAACAGGCCTTACGACTAAAACAGTGCAGTAACTGGAAAGGGGGCCACTTCGGACAGATGCATTCAAAAAGACTATACAATCCCGAAAATTGATTTAAAAGCGGTGGATTTAGCATACATATATCTCCACAAGAGACTTCAAGACGGAAAACCGGGTCATTCGCTGATCATCTTACGATTTTCATGAACGGATCCAAGACGGATAAAGGGGTAGAGTCCGGCATTTTACCCCACCCTTTAATGATAAATAAGGCTTTAACATGTCTACAGTGTCTTTCAAGCGGAAGTGCTTGCAATGAATGAAGCCGCAAAGAGTCGTCCCACAAGCGAACTAGTAAATAAAAATATCCACTTCTCTATTGCAAGCCAGGCGGCGGCGATTAACTGGCTGAACAGAATAGAATGACGGAACTGAAGCCGCAGACGGAACTGGAAGAGCTGTCAAAAAGTGTCGTACGTTATTTTTTTTACATGTCCACAATGGAGCTGTACAGCTTTGAAAGTATTTTGAAGAAAAACAAAAGAATACTATTGTGTACAAGCTCAGAATTCACATTTTTTGTTTCCAATAATTTTCCTTTTAATAAATAATTTTTTTCGCGATACAAAAAGTTGTTTTTTTTCTTCATACAAATTGAAACGTCAAAAGTGCCGTACGTCAAAAGTTAAAAGTTGGCGAACTCTTCCGTCTGCGTCTGCAGCTCCGTATGCGTCTACGTTCCGTTGTGTTCGCAACATTGAATTTGCGTGTATTTAATATTTTGACAGCTATTCCGGCTCCGTCTCCGGTTCCGTCTGCGTCACCATTCTGTTCAGCCAGTTAAGCAATTTTTTTTCTATCGTCACAAAATCTAAACTGATAAATCGTTGTCTTAAAGAACTGAGATTATTTGGCGCAACTACCCTTCGATGGGTCTCAAGACACCGTGATATACATTGCAATGAAACGCCATACGAATTGGCCAAGAATAGGTCATCTCTTGAGCCTCCTTACCCATGTTTATTTTTTTTTATTACCTATATCCTGAGGAGTTTATCTCGCAGATATAGCAAATGCTAAATTGATTATTAAATGTGTTTCAAAATAAAGTCTCATCTGTCGCTTTGTTGCTAGGCTATACTTATGTATATAAAAAGTCGGTAGCAAAATTATCAATTTGGGTTTCACGTCAAAATGCTGAATATAAATCATTGCACTGAAATATGAAAAGAAAATCCACTTTGTGAACAAGTACGTTAAAAAATAATTTTTTAGTCATCCGAAACTTTTCAAAGATTTATTTTGTGTCTTAAGGCAAATAATCTCTAGCAAATAAAGAGAATATTTTGTATGCTACTGATACTGAATAAAATCCTCTTATTTAATTATGTCAAAGAGTTTATCTGGACTTAGATCTCTTTGCTGATGCGATGGCCTTGTCGACTGCAATCGTTAAAATTTTTATTTTTATTATTTTTCTTTCTTTTTTTTTGCAAACATCTTAAGCAATAAAACTTTTCTTAAAAAAAAGTTTACTGTTGCTGGCAGAATGTATGTGTTTAAGAAATCTAAATCAAATTCCTTTGCTTGTATTTGAGGAGTTATACTTAAAGAAAACTTCGCTGTTAATTTACAATAAATTTCCAATGCATGTAGTTAATATTTAATGCGTTTGCATTCACAACTAATCGCTGAAAGAAAAGTGTGTTTGCTTTTATTTTTATAAATTCTTATTGTAAAATTGATTGCGCACTTTCTATTTTTATTGTTTAATGTACCGACATGAAAAATTAGTGAAATATTGCAAAATTGTAAAATCTACAACTTTTTTAATGTAGTAATTACGATAATATAAAGAATCAAAAAAAATATTAAAACCTATAATGCACTGCTGTACGTTTCTGATAAATTGATAGCGGCTTTCTAAAACAAATTTGTCTGGGTGTACCTAATTTTTTTAAAAACTGCTCGAGCAGAACATGGGGAGTTCAGTAAATAGGTAATACACAATATTGAAATGGCAATAAAAAACTTTGTTGCAGACAGAGCAAATTATACTTTATTTGGCCTTCAGACTGCAGGGACAACCACTTATAAATAATTCAGACAGTTAAAATGTTTTGTGGTCTACATTCCACAATCTACAGTTAGAAATTTGTTTGATATTATTTGTACAGCGCAAAAAGTAAAACGTAGTTGAGTTTTTAGTGAACTAACTTTTTTTTAATTTTTTTTCGATTGTTTTTATTTATTTAATATCCATTAAAATATAAGCAGTCGTTATAGAAAACTTTTGGATTTGTTAAGCTACAGCTAGTATTTATCTGAATAGTTGGTTATGATTTAATCATGATCTCCGCATTTATAAACAAAAAATTCAAACAAAATTTTAATGTTTAAAAATAATTATCTCCTGAAAAGTGCAATCATATTTTTCCTTTGCAGGCAAAAGAATTGTCTCTGAATTGTCCTGAGAATATAAATTCACTATTCGCTTTTAAATTCCTGAGGAATGTACTTGGTACATCGCTCTGCACATGAATTGTATTCATCGGGATTGCATTCGGCAGTCTAAAAGTCGTAAACGCTCGAAAACCATTATCTTTACCATGCTAATATGTAGATTCCAATGATTGCAATATTTCGCAAGTTTGTTGGATCATCAGTTGAAACAATAATAACCATAAATTATTGGCATAAGGTAACACTTTAAGTTTATGGGATGGTAGATGGGACAGTCCGCTAGCATTTTCCAGCCAAAAGTCCATGCCATAGAAAAATGTGCAGATCGAAATCTCGAAGGAATTACCGAAACCAAACCATTGCCATAATGTTAGATAGCCAAGCCGCACTCAAAGCACTAAGCTCCTACGCCATTAACTCTAAACTGCTGTGGGAATGTGTAGCAAGGCTAAACGAACTTGGTAATAAGAACAATGTCTCACTTCATTGGGTACCTGGACACGTAGGTATCCAGGGTAATGAGGAGGCAGACTCCTTGGCAAAAATAGGTGCAACAACTCCACTATTGGGACCAGAGCCTTACTGCGCGCTTAGGAGAAAACGTGATCAAAAACAAAATCAAAAAATAGGAGAAGGCCAAAAGATCCAAACACTAGAAAGTACTCCCCAAGCTAAGGCAGGCTAAACAACTACTTGGGAACTACAACCAAGATCGTTTCACGACCTGTATCAGCTTAAGTAGGAACAACCTAAGAATAGTAACGGGTATCCTCACACGCCACTGTAAACTAAGAAGACACTTAAGTATTCTTGGCCTAGAAAATAGTCCCGTATGCAGATTCTGCAATTAACATGAGGAAACAATAGATCTTTAGGTCACAGTGCAATAAACCCCCCCCTATCATTCCTTAATTCATTCATTCATTCAATACTTTAAGTTGAGTACCCGCAAAGAACATTCCTCCTGGTAGAAATTTTTTAATATCATCAATAAATAGTGCGCAAACATTACAGAGCACAAGATACAACCTTGTGGAACACCTGTAGAGATGTTGGAAAAACTAGAGTTTCCTGAATCTGTATAGACGGTTGTAGTAGTATCTGACAGAAAAGTCGAATAAATATAAATAAACTTGAGTGATGATCCCGCATCGATGACAACTAAGCTATTCCTATTTTTGGTGTCGAATTTAGCTTTGAAGTCAACAAAATTTACAATAAAACCTGTTTTTGTTCTTAATAAATTGTTGAGCTATACTTCTGAAAACGAATACATCGGTAGTTCGAACACTCGGTAACTTGAACGCTCCACTAATTCGAACAGCAATTTTTTTACATTGAGTATCTTGTATTTCGAACACTTGCCAAAATTGGTATTCTGTAATTCGAATTCGTAGTTCAACAGCTTCGTGAACAGGACGCTGATGAATTTGCATTGGCACGTCTGTTAGTCCAAATCACGCCAAGAATTACCTAGGTACATTTTTAGGCAATGAATAAATTCGAGACTGAGTGGGGTGGACGATACAGTGAATGAAAACTTTGCCAATAAAATTGTTTCAACTGACTCTGATAACGAAACAAATCTGAACCCCAAAAATCTATCAGTAGCCGCGAGATGTGAGTCAACGACTGGTAGGTATATTTTATGGAACAAGCATTTATAACAATTCATATCGAGCAGGTCAATATTTAAAAACATGAAATCATAACAAAAACTGTTAAAAAGAAATTAAGGAAACCGCAATGTCAATTTTCTTAAAGAAACCTTGCACTTCATTTCAAGTTCAAAAAAGAGATTCTCAGATAAGGTACAGTCAGTTTTCTTAAATATCGCAAAGATTATTACTTTACTGAAATCTTTGGGTATTTCACCACAGTCGTAAAGCCCAAAACAGATGTGCAGCTTTTTCCCATGCAGCGAAATTAGAAATAAAGATATCGTGCAGCAAAGGCTTCATGCAGAGCCTGGAATATGTCAGCTCTCATAAGAACCTGTGTAAATTTATTTTCGTTGTATTGGAAAAAGCTGCGCATCTGTTTTCGGCATAACCCTAATTAAAATTAAACGGATTCGAAATTCTTCTGAGGAAAACTTTTCTATAAATTAGTATCTAAGAAATTAAAAGTTTTTACCTGCTTTCATGAACAATTAAATTGGAAGTAGTTGTTACAAAAATTGACAGTTGTAAAATTTGAAGAACTGGGTTTCGTCACACCGTCAATAGATCTATGCATATAAAAAAAATATATACTGGCTTTGGAAAGGATCAAAAGTTTAACTTTCTTTTGAGTATTAAAATTTCTTTAAATGTCAAACTCTTTTTCTCTAATCATTTTTGTTTTAATCCCCTGAGACTTAAAAGAATAAGAATATTAATCTAATATTCTTGTATCTACTATACTACCTATGTAGTACATAATTATATATCCAGAAAATTGCAAACCCCACAATAATCTATTTTACCTTCCGCAGATCCTTGAAGTTGAAGGGAAGCCAAACATTTAATTAAGTCACCGAAAATGACCCATGAGAAATGAAGGCATTCGTGAGCATGATTGTTACTAATTGTCTCGTCGGCCATGGCCATATTTTCCCCAAGCAGCTTTCTTTGGTGTTAATGATATTTACATTGGGACAGATACCTATGGGTAGCCCTAAAAAAGTTTCGGCGGACGGAGATAAATATTTTAATTTGCTACGGAAATGGAAATTCATCCGCAAAAAGCTATATAGAGTGTTGATTTCTGTTGGGTATCTTAATTAATAAAAAGGCAAAGAAAAGAAACTCATGCTTTTGCGGACTTGATTGCTAACTTGTAATTTATCTTGATAAATTATATTACTACATTCTATATATGGGTACTTATTTTATCTCACAAAATGTGTTATATACTTAGGTTATCAACGTGAAATGTTGTGATGCTTTTTTTTGTCTATAGCTGAGGTAGTTCAGCGGGTCCAGGGTCAGACCGAAGAAAGCAAGAAAACTCGGTTTGATTTTGAAGAGTTCGGAACTCCTGTCGATCGTAATTTTATTCGACCTTTACAAAACTTACAAACTAACTTTACTTAAAATAATATAACACGGTATTTCATATAATATACTTCATATATTTGGGATGGAGTCCCCGGCCTGTAGGCATAAATACGTAGATCGGGATAGAATCCCCGGCCTGAAGGCACAAATCAGTAGAACGGGATAGAGTCCCCGGCCTAAGTCGAAACTAAAGGCACAAAAGCAGAATGGGATAGAGTCCCCGGCCTCAGTCGAAACTGTAGGCACAAATGTTACAATGGGATAGAGTCCCCGGCCTCAGTCGAAACTGTAGGCACAAATGCTACAATGGGATAGAGTCCCCGGCCGCAGTCGAAACTGCAGGCACAAATACTACAATGGGATAGAGTCCCCGGCCTCAGTCGAAACTGCAGGCACAAATATTGCAATGGGATAGAGTCCCCGGCCGCAGTCGAAACTGCAGGCACAAATACTACAATGGGATAGAGTCCCCGGCCTCAGTCGAAACTGCAGGCACAAATACTACAATGGGATAGAGTCCCCGGCCTCAGTCGAAACTGCAGGCACAAATACTACAATGGGATAGAGTCCCCGGCCTCAGTCGAAACTAAAGGCACAAAAGTAGAATGGGATAGAGTCCCCGGCCTCAGTCGAAACTGCAGGCACAAATACTGCAATGGGATAGAGTCCCCGGCCTCAGTCGAAACTGCAGGCACAAATACTACAATGGGATAGAGTCCCCGGCCTCAGTCGAAACTGCAGGCACAAATACTACAATGGGATAGAGTCCCCGGCCGCAGTCGAAACTGTAGGCACAAATACTACAATGGGATAGAGTCCCCGGCCTCAGTCGAAACTGCAGGCACAAATACTGCAATGGGATAGAGTCCCCGGCCTCAGTCGAAACTGCAGGCACAAATACTGCAATGGGATAGAGTCCCCGGCCTCAGTCGAAACTGCAGGCACAAATACTACAATGGGATAGAGTCCCCGGCCTCAGTCGAAACTGCAGGCACAAATTAAATTTCACGGCTCGAAAGCCAAAAACAGGTGAAACTCCTATCTAGTGCACCACGCACTCAGCAGTGTGTTTCTTGGTACTTCTCCTTTCGTACTCGAGAATGGTACGCACAACACTGGTAAAGGCAGAAGACGAATTCCCATACAAATTGCACATTTACTTATCATATTCGTGGGAAGGAGTAAATGTGAATTTTTAAAAGTGCAGAAAAACTCGTCCAACGTCACATCATATTGATGTGTTTATATATCTGGCTGATGACGGTGAACCGTATCCGGTGGCTGGCGGATGTTATTATTTGAATTTTTAAAATAATAATTGAGGTGGCAGTTAAATCGTCGTTGAGCGCGATGTGTGGTGGTAGGTAGAATGATTATTATTTAGCGATGAGGGAAAAAAGTGTGTAACTTCGTTACATTCCCCCCTTTCTTCGGAAGACGAGAACCTTCTCGTCTCTATTTTTCTTCCCCCCTTTCTTCGGAAGACGAGAACCTTCTCGTCTCTATTTTTCTTCTGCGAGGGATATTAATACTTAAATATATACATTTTTTTTTTTTTTTTTTTTTGTTTTTTTTTTTTTTTTTTTTATTTATTACTTGTAGAACTTTTCTTATTTCAATTTTTTTTTTTTTTTTTTTTTTTTTTTTTTTTTTTTTTTTTTTTTTGTGTTTTTTTTTTTTTTTTTTTTTTTAATTCAACTTAACAAAAAAATTAATTCGTGGTTGATAATTAACAAAAAGTAATTCAAAATATCAAAATAGAAACTTAAATTAATTAGACATCGTCGGGTTTATGGGGTTATGTCTATGTCCTTCGCCTGTCCCTTGAATCGTAGGTTGGCCTTCGTTTTTTGTTTATTTATGCGGACGGAGATTCGCCCCCATGGCCGTTGTATGAAGAATGCTCGGCGATGTTGAGGCCCACTTATAACGATACCCTGAAATGGGTCACGTCGGGGACGGTTAGTTTGCACAGTCGGTGTTGGTTGAAGGACGGGCGTTGAACTGGCAATGGATGGGGCAATTTCGGATTGACCAGCTGCATTGGCTCGAGACAAATTCTCTACAGCTCGTGCGATCTCAGGGTGGTCTCGTAATGCAGCGACCGATTGCGGACGGAGGTTGATAGTGCCGCCTGCTCCCACTGACTGAGTGAAACGCACGATGAGTGGTTGATCGGTGGGTAAGGTGGTTCTCTGAGCTACAGGTGCGGAAGGTACTGGCGGCTTCGCTATCGGGGGGTTGCGCAGCAGCCAATTTTCTTTTGCTGCTTGGCGCTGCTCTCGGACTGCCTTCATATTCAGCTCGGGAGTTGGACGGGGTAATATAGCCTCAGCGGTTTCCTTATCATGTAATGGAGGTTGGACGCGACTGATGCGACGTTTTCCCTGAAGAGTGAGGTACAATGGGCCCTCCGTGGCTCTAATAGGAGCTATGACTCGGCAAGGTAGTGTCGGCTGCCTGACAGTGGGGTCAGGTATGGGTTCAACGGACGATTGTGCGGTGGCAGACGGTTTTCCATGGACGGGTTGAATGGCGGACTTTTGTGTTATGACGGCGGGTAGATTATTTGCAGGGCGAGCTACACGCTTAGGCTTGGTTGGTTTTACAATCACCGATCGAAGTTTGGATCGGGTCGAGGTGGTTTGCGAAGTAGTAGCGGGGCGAGCCACTCGCTCTGGTGATGAAAGCCGATGAAAACGGGTGCTCGGGGAACGGGCTTTATTTTTCCTTGGGCTACGTCTTAATTTCCCGGGTTGTCGGATTGGGTGTTGTCTAGTCGGAGATGAGTCGGGTATTGTTAACATGATAGTTGGTTCGGCGAAAGATATGGAAGGCGGCTGATGTCTTAGCTTGTCGGTGTTCGGCTTAACACTGATTGCTGGAACTTGTTGGCCAAGGGAATTCAAATAATTACTTCTCGAATCAGCTGCTTCGTCTATAATTCCTTGCATAGCGGGGCTGCGAGGGTTGCAGCGTTGTTCAAACGGTTCTTCGGAGTTAAGAATGATATGATGCGGCGGTTCGTCTGAAATCCCATGGATCTCGTCAAATTTGGGTAGCTCGGTTTTTAAAGATTTATCGTTTTTCATTTGCGGTGCAGATGGGAGATGCGAAGCTGCTGAGCAAATAAATCCTCCTTCGGTTCCTGTGTTAGACTTTCTACCAGTCACAGGCTTGCCTCCCATACAAATTTGTATTTCGGCCTGGTCCAACAGATCCATACCTATAATAGCGTCTTCTTCTAGCGATGGGAAGTATGTGACTTCGCCAGTCAAGTCGGTATTACCTAGATTCAACGTTACTGTATAATGCTCTGTTGTTAGAATCGGCTCCCCATTAGCTAAATGAATTGGCCGGCTTTCCTCACGCATTGGCAGATCCAAATCCCTCAATCTCTGTCTCAACGCTTGGCCAACGTATGTCTTCGTGGAACCTGTGTCGATTAAAGCCTGGTAAACTTTATCTTCTACCCGGATCGGAACGAAATATCGAGGGTCCTGTCTAGGCGGTGGGTTGACGACGGAAACGGGGTTTCGGTGGCACTGGCAGTCTTTTGTTAACTTACCATCAGTTCCGCAAAAGGAACAAAATAGCCGGTAAGGTCTTTGACAGGTCTCCTTACGGTGCCCTCTTTGCTTGCAATTCCAGCAATGCGTATTCCGATCATATTGAGTTACCGCCGGCAGTCCGCGGGTAATTGGCGTTGCAAGGGGTGAAAGTATCGGTGAGGGGCGTAAGTTTCGTTCTTCGTTTTTAATTGATTCGAATTCTTCAGCTAACTGGGCAAGTTCGTCTAGGGTGTTAAAATCCTGACGACGGATATAATATCTATACTCCGGCCGCATGTTATCAAATATGCGGTCGACATGCTCGGCAACGGTCATGCGGGGATGTTGGCGTATAAGGTATTGGGCGGATAGAATGTAATCTTTGGCTTTTTCACGCGGCCCTTGGCGTTTACGCAGTATTTCATCTTCCAATTTATGGACATATCTGGCGGGTAGAAAGTGTTGGATAAAGGTTTCTCGGAAATTTTCCCACGTTGAGAAGCTATCCCCTTTAATCCTCAGCCACTCTAAAGCGCTTCCTCTGAATATTTCAGGTAAAGTCCGGAGCATATCGCTGGGCGGGATGTTATAACACCGCGTCAACTCGGTTAACCTCTCCAAAAATTCTAGTGGATTCCCTGAGGAATCGAACCTTAATCCCCATTTGCGGACCGTGTTCATTACTTCGGCTTCGTAACTTAACTTGAGTCGGCTAGATGATGGGTGCGGTTCTAATCGGGGAAGAGGTACTGGTTCCGGGTTCGTGGATCTGGACGTTGCCTGTTGGTCAAAGGCGGGTTGAAATGTCGGATTGAAAGGTGTCTGATATGTCGGAGCAGTTGCGGTGAACGGTTTTCTTAAATCAGGAACGGTTAGAAACAAAGGGGTTTTCGGTGGAGCTGGCGGAACTGGAATGTTGAGGTGACTCTTGAACGGCAGTGTTGTAGCTACATTCTGTTCGTCATCGGCCGGTTCGGCATCGTTTCTTTTCTCCACAATGCCTTCCCATTCTGAACACAAGTTCTGGGTTGACTTGTGCGTGCGGAGGTCTTTGAAGTGTTGACTTAACCTCTTGCGAAGAATTTGGATGTTGCCACTAGTGTCCAAATTCCTGGCTGTTAGTACTTCAATAAGTTCGGCCTTCTTTAAGAAATAAATGAACCCAAGATTTTTATAAGGGTTGAATTCGCCCACTGGTGCATCCTCGGAGTCGGACATGGTGAAGTCGGACGGTGGTGGCGGCGATTCGATGGTACTGGTAATAATTCGGCGGTCTGAAAACAGAGGAATCTTCCAAAGGGCTTAACGGAGAAGAAAACGGGTTACGGCGGTCGGATGTGCCTTTAAAAGATTCCAGGTCGGTCGGTGGTGTTCGGGTGAACCTTCTAGAGGTCCCTGCTCGGGCGCCAAAATGTGATGCTTTTTTTTGTCTATAGCTGAGGTAGTTCAGCGGGTCCAGGGTCAGACCGAAGAAAGCAAGAAAACTCGGTTTGATTTTGAAGAGTTCGGAACTCCTGTCGATCGTAATTTTATTCGACCTTTACAAAACTTACAAACTAACTTTACTTAAAATAATATAACACGGTATTTCATATAATATACTTCATATATTTGGGATGGAGTCCCCGGCCTGTAGGCATAAATACGTAGATCGGGATAGAATCCCCGGCCTGAAGGCACAAATCAGTAGAACGGGATAGAGTCCCCGGCCTAAGTCGAAACTAAAGGCACAAAAGCAGAATGGGATAGAGTCCCCGGCCTCAGTCGAAAACTGTAGGCACAAATGTTACAATGGGATAGAGTCCCCGGCCTCAGTCGAAACTGTAGGCACAAATGCTACAATGGGATAGAGTCCCCGGCCGCAGTCGAAACTGCAGGCACAAATACTACAATGGGATAGAGTCCCCGGCCTCAGTCGAAACTGCAGGCACAAATATTGCAATGGGATAGAGTCCCCGGCCGCAGTCGAAACTGCAGGCACAAATACTACAATGGGATAGAGTCCCCGGCCTCAGTCGAAACTGCAGGCACAAATACTACAATGGGATAGAGTCCCCGGCCTCAGTCGAAACTGCAGGCACAAATACTACAATGGGATAGAGTCCCCGGCCTCAGTCGAAACTAAAGGCACAAAAGTAGAATGGGATAGAGTCCCCGGCCTCAGTCGAAACTGCAGGCACAAATACTGCAATGGGATAGAGTCCCCGGCCTCAGTCGAAACTGCAGGCACAAATACTACAATGGGATAGAGTCCCCGGCCTCAGTCGAAACTGCAGGCACAAATACTACAATGGGATAGAGTCCCCGGCCGCAGTCGAAACTGTAGGCACAAATACTACAATGGGATAGAGTCCCCGGCCTCAGTCGAAACTGCAGGCACAAATACTGCAATGGGATAGAGTCCCCGGCCTCAGTCGAAACTGCAGGCACAAATACTGCAATGGGATAGAGTCCCCGGCCTCAGTCGAAACTGCAGGCACAAATACTACAATGGGATAGAGTCCCCGGCCTCAGTCGAAACTGCAGGCACAAATTAAATTTCACGGCTCGAAAGCCAAAAACAGGTGAAACTCCTATCTAGTGCACCACGCACTCAGCAGTGTGTTTCTTGGTACTTCTCCTTTCGTACTCGAGAATGGTACGCACAACACTGGTAAAGGCAGAAGACGAATTCCCATACAAATTGCACATTTACTTATCATATTCGTGGGAAGGAGTAAATGTGAATTTTTAAAAGTGCAGAAAAACTCGTCCAACGTCACATCATATTGATGTGTTTATATATCTGGCTGATGACGGTGAACCGTATCCGGTGGCTGGCGGATGTTATTATTTGAATTTTTAAAATAATAATTGAGGTGGCAGTTAAATCGTCGTTGAGCGCGATGTGTGGTGGTAGGTAGAATGATTATTATTTAGCGATGAGGGAAAAAAGTGTGTAACTTCGTTACAATGTTTCTTTTTTTGTGCGTGACATAAGGCCAATTCACACAAAGCGTCGTACTTGATTGAAACATTTTTTTAAAATTTAATGTACTCAGCAGTTTCTCCCCTGGCTGTAGGTATCACGTAGATGCAGCGTACAAAACCATAGCAGCATACCTCACAAGATGGTCAACAAGGGATTTGAAAAATATCTCTTCCAGCTTGCAGATATGCCCACTTTTATAACGTTTAGAGCTTTTCTTTTGAGTGAAATTTAATACTGAGATCATTACAGCTTGTACTCCCAGTTATCTGTACGTTTTTACAATTCCAATGGACTGTCTAGTCTAGTATCCTTTGAGAAACCATTTTTTTTTTTTTCAAAACCATTATTTTTTTAAGATTAAATAAAAGAATTTTTTTTTTTTATGGAATTTAGAAAGTCTTACATTTCTGTATTATACATAATATAGATGATCTTCTGTATCGTAGTTTATTTCGGATGCTTAAAACTTGAAAACTTGCTTGGTCAGCGTAGCAATTTGCCAACAAGGTGCAGCAGCGAATGCATTTTCGGAATAATTTCAGAAAACAAGCCACCATTTTTTTTTCCGAAATTCCACAAAATGTTAGGTATCGACCTACAAAAAGTGTTCTTGTATGTGTTTGGTCCAAATTGGTCAAGCAGTTTGCCAACAATGCAGCAGCCCATGCCTTTTCGTACTAATTTTAGAAAATACGTTCATATTTTGTTCAAAGTTTCAAAAAAATTTTAGGTGGAAGTCAGAGAATGTTCCCGTGTATATTTAATAAAAATCGATCTCAGTCTGCAAACTAGGTGCAGCAACGCATGCATTTTCGGAATTATTTAAGAAAACACGGTTTAATTTTGCTCAAAATTCACGAAAATCTTTGGCAAGAGACACTCACTGCAGTGGTGATAAAGTCGAATAGTAGTGGCGTGGTGACTAAGTAGCAGGTGGAATTGGTAAGACCTATGTAATCAAATGAAGACGCGCTCATTAAATTGGAGTGCCTGTGGCATAATATTTGCCAGTCTGCTGCCACATATCTCAAACATGTTTAAATGTCAAGTGCCAAGTGAGTGATGA